>CAKNXH010083446.1:27749-53262 GCA_932178445.1 Andricus quercusramuli
TCCAAAAATCAGTTGAAGTTTTAGTTTTTGAGTTATTACCTTGGATACTAATGGGCCCAAATGGGGAACCACACATAAAAATTTGGAGAAGCTCTTCACTTGGGGTGATCGCTAGAGAGATTGATCAGAAACCTGGGTCGGAGCAGTGTTGCGGAACGAACGTGATATTTAAATAAATAATACGAGAATTCTAGATCAATTCGCCTACCCCGAAAGGGAAATGGCTTACTGGTATAATAATATAATAGAATATTTAAGCTGGGCCAATCAGGAGCGCGGTATAAACAGTCGTGCGTGCGTGAGAAGGAGTCCATCGGTCCAACGTAGTTAGTGTAGTCACAAAGAACACTGTGTTGAAATCACGCTCACGTACGCACGAATGTTTATACCGCGATCCTGATTGGTCCAGCTTAAATATTTAATAACTCAAAAACTGAAACTTTAACCAATTTTTGGAAAAGGAATTTTCGATTTATTTATTTTATTTTTTTATATCTATATAAGTTTGGACACTTGAGTCTGGGAAACCCTGTATAATTTTCAAAGTATTTGAAATCATCAAACTTTAAAAGTTTAAAATATTTTAATTTCTTCAATTTCAATAGGTGAAAATGACAGGGATTTTTTTTTTGCAGAACTTGTATTTTTTAGTAAAAAAATCTATTTAGTCCCTTTGACTGTCAGTTGATACTGCACGACATGATACTTATTATTAATAATATTTTTAACATTTTTCAAATTTCCATAATTTCAATTTAAAATTATATTTTGTATGCGCAGTTCTAAACTCGTTTAATTTTTAAGGACTTGCACCTAAAATTTTTCTGATTCAATAGCTTAAATCAGAATACCTTTTCGGTTTCAAATTTCTTAATTTTTGGAGGTTTCGACTTTCAAAATGTTGTAGGTTCAAATTCAAATATTAAAATGTCAGGGCAACTTATTCACTATTAAACCTGTCAAAAACGTACAAAATTAACTGATTTTTGTAATTCTTTGAAATCATGGAGTATGAAATTGAAAGATTTCATAGTTGAATAATTTTCAGTTTAAAGAATGTTTAATTACACGATTTTGAATTAAATTCATCCAGAATAAATTCCAAACAATGGAAAATTAAGCAAATAATTTCTAAAATGAATTTCGTTAATCTGACGGCCATGCAGTCTCAAAAATACAATTGCTTGAGCTCCCCTTCGAGTGCCTTCCAGCTCAAAGCGAGCTCAGAGTGAATTGTCGTAAAAATAATCAAAAATGGCTGCGCAAGAAACAGCGCTGAGCGCTCTCAGACAGTCGGGAGCAAAACTAACCTTCTCCTGGCGGCCAGCAGTGGGACTCCGATACCGTGTCGAACGTCGAAAATCGAACGGACCTCCTTTTCTAACGTGTGAAGATAGAAAGAGAGCTTCGTTCGATTTCGACTTCGTAACAGCATCGGAGTCCCACTGCAGCAGCCAAAGAAGCAGTCAAGCACAGGGTTCAGTACGTAAATTACTTGATGTAATTTACATAGTATTCTACATGGATATTACGTGGTAATTTACGTATCTGGTCTTCTACATTTTCGTACGTAATTTACGTCGTTAAAGAAAAATTCAAAATAATTAACATTTTTTAACGTTCTTGGGCTCATTTTCAAAATAAATTTCTGCAGACTCACAACAACTTCTCAGCATATATATGCAATTTTTTTCTTGCTCGATGCAAAGAGTTAAATATGCAACAAAAAAGTTGGAAAATTTTAATTGCTTTTTGCAAAGAATAATATTTCTTTAAATATATTAAATGTACAATCACGAAGTTTCTTTTAGAATCCCATGAAATATGTATTCATTTAAATTTAATTATGATTAGACTACAATTTAGATGTTTTGGAAATTTTACAACTTTTTCGTTACATCTTTAAACTCTTTTGATCGTGCAAAAAAAAATGCATATGCAATCGAGCTGCAGGTTGTGATCCTATAGACATTTACCTTCAAAATTGGCTCAAAGACCTTAAAAAATATTTATTATTTCGAACGTTTTTTAAATTTAAAAAAAAACATTGAAATTAGAACTATTTTCACAATATCTTATAAAATGATCAAATTAGTTTAATCCTGTGCTCATTTTATAGAGAATTTTGAGAGCTTTCAACTTTTTCAGAAGACATGAAATCCATAATAATTATTAATTATTAGAAATTAAATATATTTAGTATTCACCTACCTATGACAGAAAAGACGCTTATAACCAACGTTCGTTAAAATTTTGTTGCAAAATAAACACTTCGCTTGATTTTGCTTTTCCACTTTAATTTTTTCAAAATAAATTTCTTTCCACGGAATTTCGACGTGAGGTTGTTTAAAATTACTTCTTCCACCTCTGGTACTCATAGTTATTTATAATTTTAAGTGTTTTAACAAATGTTATCAGCACTTAATTGTTAACACGAAGTAGTATAAGGAGACCCCGCTCCCATGTGGTCTTTGGAAAATTCGGACGCGTACATTAGAATTTAGTTAGTTTGCATCGCTCGCGGCGCCTTTTGCGGAAACATGCATACATGCATATAGATCTACATACGTACAGGCATACACATTCGTAAAAATCTGTGTTTCGTGACAAGCATGTGTGCGTTTGTTTTCCCCGGCTCACACTGGCTCACACCATTGGTGCCGCCATTTGTAAATCATGTATTTCAACGCTTTTCCGCAAGAGGCGCCGCGAGCGATGCAAACTAACTAAATTCTAATCTACGCGTCCGAATTTTCCAAAGACCGCATGGGAGTGGGGTCTCCTTATACTACTTCGTGTTGTTAATGCCTAAAATGATAACCTGTCGCTTCAAAACTGAGGTTATGTTAATTCATAAATACCGCCATATTGAATATGTAATTTACCCATGTTTTCTACGTAAACTACGTATATTACACAGAAAATGTAATTTACATAGAAAACTCGGAGTGACGCGACTGACGCGTCACTTCGGATCACTCAAGCTGACTCAAGCAGCTCCCCGCTCCTGCAGTGGGACTCCGATGCAGTTTCGGAGTCGAACGAACCTCTCTTTCTGTCTCCACACGTTAGAAAAAGAGGTCCGTTCGACTTTCGACACGGTATCGGAGTCCCACTGCTGGCGTCTCTAGCTCTCCTCCATAAACCATGAGCTTTAAGTTCATCAATTTGTCCGCTGCATTGTCGCCTCTATTCTCTATGTATATTTTTCCATTTTCCTCTAGGGTGTTATGCATTTTGTATACATTTTATGGATTTTCTGGATTTTATTTTACAGCAAAGTGAAATTATAGGCAAATGCATTGTATGTCAACTTAAATCGATCACTCCAAATGGTGTAAATTAAACTTTCTGGCTAGTGGACTTGATTGTCACATAGAATTTTGTTTACGAAATGCAATAGAGTGCATATCTCTAAGAGTGCATACATAGTTTTTGAGGTTATGTGTACCGCCAATCGATAACATTTTTCACATTTTTGTGTTTTCAAGGTTTTTAATGGGATGTAGATTAATCTTTTGTGAGGGAAAATTAATTTATCTAGAATTAAATTCGACGTAATTTCTTCGAGGTAAGTTTAATATTCATTCGCTGTGTGATTATTTCGAGAAAACCCTGTGAAAGTGAACAATCAATACTTTAACCTTAACCTATTGTTTTTTTTTTCAACAATTTGTTTAAGAAAGAATGGAATGAAAAAATTAAATAAACTGTTATGGTATTCTTGAGTATTGGGTAAGTTACTTTTTCTTTAAAGTAACTAGTTAAATTACGGTCACTATATGTTTAGAGGATGTAAATTGTAAACCGCAAGTTCCCTTCAAAGTTATTTTAAAATTATTTCAAATGTATATGGGCAATTATCATCAATAACCTGTAGACTTGATGTTCTAGTTGTTTATTGGTGTTTGATTATAGGGTTTAGATTAATTGACTATGAGATTCGTTTGCCTGTGACACAAAATACATCGGACAATAGTTTTTATGCATATAAACTGATCATGCAGGCCGTACATTAATTTTTGATATATACGAAATATCATTCTAATAGATGTTTCATTTAAAATTTTCACACATTTTAATGTTCGTCATTTTTATATTTTATGAGATGAAAATCTTAAAATCACGTGTTTTCTTTAAAAATGATGCTAGAATCTAGAAAAATGATTCAAAATCACGCAGGATGTATAAAAAAATTGTAATTCCATAGTAAATTTTTCCATCAATATTTTTTCTTTATTTTACATTAATTTTTATTCTCAAAAACCCTGAAAAATGTATAATTTCAACAACAAAAAATTATTATAGGGACAAAAACAGAAAAGTAAACATACTGGTTAAAGAAAGCAAGGATAAAATCAAAGCGGGAGAAGAGTCTATCAATTTTTTTCATATCTTTTGTCGTTTTCCCGAACAAATTTTAATGTTATTTTTCGTGATTCAAGCAAAATATGCACGTCCTATCAAAAAATAATCAACAAAAAATGTATACCTCTTTTTTGGGCAAACTGCTTTTGTCTCTTATTTTCTTTTCGTATCTTGTGCCGTTTTTCCATTTTTTGTTATATATAATGTTATTTTTTTTCATTAAAACAAAAAATACGCATCTTATAAAAAAATGATTAGTAACAAGTTTATAGCTCTTTTTTGGGCGAACAACTTTTGTCTAGTCTTTTTTTTTTCGTAGCTTTTGTGGTTTGTCGAAAAATTTAATTTTTTCATTTCAAATGATATTTTTTATGATTAAAACAAAAACTACGCGTCCTATTAAAAAGTGATTCATAATAGATTTTTAGATCTTTTTTAGGTTTTCGGACTTGGGGGGTCTCGAAGCGTGGAGATTTAAAGAAGTCCGCAATATTCAGTTTTCGCATAAAACTAATATCTTTGCATTATTATGAGAATATTATAAGAAACTTATGTGTGTATTAGAGAGTCCAAGGGCTCACACCATATATTTTCTTTAAATTCGGCTACACGTTTTTCTGACGTACGATGTACAAAAGGTCGTATTATAAATTTAAAATAAGCTAAATGGCAACGGCCATACCACGCTGGAAACACCAGTTCCCGTTAGATCACTGAAGTTAAGCAGTGTTGGGCGCGGTTAGTACTTGGATGGGTGACTGTCTGATACTACTGCGTTGCTGTTGGCGGTCGTGGGTGTGGTGAGCCCACACTTGTAGTTATTTACTACAAGAAACTATCCACCTAGAAACACTACCCGAATCGGGTAGTGTCACGCTTACCCCTAGAGGCTCGCTGAAAGGGAAATGGCTTAATGGTATAGTAGTAAATAAGCATGAAAGACTGTAGTGCGAGTGTAGTGAATATTTATTTTTTACCAAAAAAGTGTAGATTGTATAAAAGGCGTAGTACATGCGGGATGCTATCCCAATTTTCCGGGACACTTTGCGGGACAAATTTCTAAGCGGGACAGAAGGTACTAATGCGGGACTGTCCCGGCAAATGCTGGATGGTTGTCTACCTCGGGAATAATCTAATTTCATGTCCCCTTTCTAATTTGTAATATTAGCAAAGTAATTTCTTCGTGTTAATGAGAAAATGCGTTCGCACAATTAAAATGTCGCTGATCTAACGCTGTTGTAAATTTATATTATTATTATTATTATTTATAATATTGTACTCAATATTTATATATTTATATCAATTTTTGAACAATTATCTTCGGTGTAATGAAATCAGAAATTTAAATGTTTGAGATTTGCTGTTTGTTGGAAATTTCTTAACCTATCATTCTGATATTCGTTTGAAATGTTCGAATTATGACATACAAAACACGAAGAAATAATTGTAAAGAAGAATTAAGAAGGAGAAATATAAGTTGAGGATGTTTTATTTTAAAGATGTGTATTATGAGATGTCTAAAAATAAAAAAAAACTAGCTTTCCACTGGCTTACTTATTTTGAAAATAAATGAATAACTTGAGATTTCAACATTTTTAAGATCACACTAATAGCCTGTGGCATCAAGTAAACGGTTGTACAAGAGTAATTATATAATTTTGGTCATTCAAGTATGCAATGTATAAAAGGTCCTAGGTGTCGCCATTTTATTTTTTTGTCAAAATGTTTGAAGAAAATTTTAAAGTTTTGAACAATTGTCCATATCCTCCCCCCTATATTTTGTTTCCTCTTAAAATAGATATGTATTTTAATTTGTTTGCAATAATTAAAATGTATTGTAATCGAATTGACTAATTTTTTCAAAAGCAGACCAGAAATATACCTGGACAAATCATTACATTTTTAAACCATACTTCTGTAGCAGCCATGTACAAGGATTTTCTCCGTACTTTTATCAAAATTTAATAAATAATTTTTTGTTTTAACCCGTGGAAGGCACACTTCTCTACAGACACACTAGTGCGACTCGAGATTTTCCGTTTTTGAAGTTCGTTATCACGATGAAAATTATAGATAATTTGAAAAGTGAATATGCCTTCCCATGTAAAATTTGAATTCCTTTTCCTTTGAATTTGACAAAATTGAAATTATCATTGGTGCGAATTCGCACAAGTGTGCCTTCTACGGGTTAAAAATGTTTTACTTTTTAATCACGAAAAATATTGATCTGAGCCAAAAATGTTCTGCTTTATTACTTTTAATCAAAATTGACTTCGAAATTTTTACATTTTATCCCAAAACTATTTCTGGAACAATTTTTTAATTTTTAATATTCTAGAATAATGCGATTAAAACTGTGACTGAACTGTCGTTTTTGGAATTACCTATCCAATGGATGTCTTGTATTTGTTTCTAAAACGTAACTTTTGTTCAAATTTTATCAAGAGATCGAAAATACCTGCGCAATTGTTACACACTTTTTTAATTTATCTTAATCTTTATTTTTTAAATTTCAATATAAGCTTCTCCGTTATTCCAGAAAATATCGAAATTCTACAAAAAATCACACCGTGGGCGATATCATTGAGCTGATTCTGTAAAGGGATATTACAAAAACAATGGAAATTACAGTGGATTCGTAAATTATTCATTTACGCGAGTAGGTACGAATAGCCAGAACTGAAGAAAGGGGCTATTCGTTCCGAAGTTCCTAAACGAATAGCCAGAATTTCGTGATGTATTTGCCATTAATATTTCCCCAACTATTGAATATTTTCGGATGTTCTGTGGCTGATTTTAAAGTCAAAAATTCGTGGAATTTTTTGAACCTATGACGAAATCTGTGACAATTCCAACAATGTTTACACTCAGAAAATAGTTATCTAAAATTTATAAATTTAATAGTCTTACACGTACATTTCGTAAAATTTCTTTCAAGCATACTCAGTTTATTTTTTTTTTTAATTTTCTTGGAATTATTATTGATTTTTGACCCTTTAAAAATTTGGATACCATGTTTTACCTCAGGCATAGAGTTCTTAAATGCCCAAGAATTTATGTTCAGCAAATACTCTCGAGAATATGCTCATAACAGGGCATTTGTGGAGCATTTAAGAGAATTTAAAGCATGTATTGTGTAACAATAGCTATTTGTGATGCAAGTGCGCAAAATAGGCGATTGCCAACGAGTGTAAATTTGTCAGCATGAGCCGGAGGCTCGAAGCATGAGGCGGAGGTTAGCGCACGAGCGAAGCGAGTGCGAAAACGAGGACGAGTGCGAAGAGCTGGAGGCGAATGCTGAAATTACACGAGTCAGCAATTGCCTGTGCGCACGTGTATCACACGCTATTTTTTGCAACAACCTTCCGAGAAATTTGTTAGGAGGTGGTAACGAAAAATACTAATTTAATATTGTTGACAAAAAATGTTGTGAAAAAAAAATTTTGTAACAAAAAATGGTTGAAAAAAATTTTGTGAAAAAAATGTTGAAAAAAAAAATGGTGAAAAAATTTTGTTGAAAAAATTGTTGTGAAAGAAAATTAAAAAAAAAAAAAATTTGTGAAAAAAAATTTTGAAAAAAAAAATGTTTGTGAAAAATAATTTTGAAAAAAACAATTTGTGAAAAAAATTAAGAAAAAAAAAATTTTGGGAAAAAAAATTTTGAAAAAAATGTATGAAAAAAAACTTTGAAAAAAAATGTTGGCATTTATGCTCTATTGCCCCCCCCGGGGGGGGGGGGGGGGATACGAAGCCCTGAAAAGAAAACTTCAATCATTAAAACGCTGAGCTAATTAAATTAAATTTAATTGCTACGTTGCCCCCGAATTGCCGCGATGCGGAAAGTTGCTTATCTGCAAAGTGCGCATGCGCCAATATTATTCCCACATTGTTATCCGGAATGAGTCACTTCGCGTATAATTTAGCTACATGGAATGGAGTACTTTCGAGGTGGGTGTTGCAAAAAAAAAAAAAAATATATGTATATATATATATATATATCATAATTAATACATATATTTTTTTACAAACCTACTCTAGAGTGAAGTAAATATATAAAAAAAGATTGATAGCAGTTCCAACTCGAAAGTTCATTCCCTCTCTACCCGATTCGGGTAGTGTTTCTAGGTGGATATTTACTACCAGTGTGGGCCCACCACAACCACGACGTGTGAAGTAAATATATATTTGTTTTACTTATATACTACTTATTATTATAATTATTATTATACCATGAAGCCATTTCCCTTTCGGGGTACACTGAGCGAAGAATTTCCCAGTGGTTCGGGTTTACACCCCAATAGTTGGGGTGGTTTCTCTTTTTTTCTGTTTCACACGAAGGATTGGTGCGCTCGCACCAACGAGTCGTGCAAGCACCCCAACCATTGGGGTGCTCACCCGAAGCAGCAGCGGCCGAACTGGTGAGGTGCGCGCCCCAATGGTTGGGGAGCTTGCACCTATGATTCGGGAGATTCGAGTCGTCCACCGCGTTTGGATGTTGCGCGTTCGACGTTTGCGCATGTTCGCTAATGGCCGCAGCTGATAAACATCAGGCTCTCTTCCCGAATGTCACCGTTTCTAGTTTATGTGAATTTTATTATTCATGTGCGAGATGTCAGTGTAATACAGTGTAAACTAGTTATCTGGTTTTTCTTTGGATAATCATTAACGAAGGTTCATTAACGAAGAATTATTTCTGCATATATACAGAAATAATTCTGGAGGAAAAATAAGGTTTTACATTTCTCTTACCTTCGTTAATGATTATCCAAAGAAAAACCAGATAACTAGTTTACACTGTATTCCACTGACATCTCGCACATGAATAATAAAATTGACATAAACTAGAAACGGTGACATTCGGAAGAGAGCCTGATGTTTACCAGCTGCGGCCATTAGCGAACATGCGCAAACGTCGAACGCGCAACATCCAACGCGGTGGACGACTCGAATCTCCCGAATCATAGGTGCAAGCTCCCCAACCATTGGGGCGCGCACCTCACCAGTTCGGCCGCTGCTGCTTCGGGTGAGCACCCCAATGGTTGGGGTGCTTGCACGACTCGTTGGTGCGAGCGCACCAATCCTTCGTGTGAAACAGAAAAAAAGAGAAACCACCCCAACTATTGGGGTGTAAACCCGAACCACTGGGGAATTCTTCGCTCAGTGTAGGCGTGACTTATTCGGTTGGAAAATAGTAGTGTGTAAGTGTGTATATAGGTATCAGGTATATATATTTTAGATTGAAATAGAATTCTCGTGATATTTATTTCAATGAGAGCCCGTTCCGCAAAACTGCTCCGACCCATGTTGCTGATCAATCTCTCTAGCGATCACCCCAAGTGAAGAGCCTCACAAAATTGTTATGTGTGGCTCCCCACTTGGGGCCATTAGTACCCAAGGTCTTTTGTTTCAGGCGTCATTCACTCTACTCACATTCTTTTTATAAACTATTTGTCGCTACACTTTTCTGTCCTGGCATACTACTCTAGCTTCCTTCACGTCCATGCATTTTTTCATGCAAGCTCTTGTGTTTCTATGGCTTATTATGTATCTTTGGAATAATGTCTCATTTACAGATTCTAACCATTCTTTCGGCGGTCTACCTCTGGGCATTCTGCCATTTACTTTACCTTTATACACTTGTTTGGTCAGTCGTTCATCTTTCATTCTTTCAAGATGGCCGAACCATCTTAACTGATTTCTTTCCCATATGACAACTAGTGTCTCTCCTGTGCCAAATTCTTTGAGGATTGTCTCGTTTCATACTTTATCCATCAGTGTTTTCTCGCATATTGTGCGCAGAGGTTTCATGCCAATTGCGTTAATTTTACTCCTGTCCTTTTCTTGACAGGTCCATGTCTCGCTACCGTATAGTACAGTCGGTATGAATATAGAATTTTGTATGACCATTTCAGCTTTTTTTGATGTGATTTTATTTCTGAGAATGGACCCTGTTCTACCGATAATCTCTTATTTATGCGCCTATTTAACTCCCTATCTATTTTCCGTCGCTAGTGAATAGGCTACCCAGATATACGTACTTGTCGACTTGTTCTAATCTGTCATCATTTACGACAATGTTGCACATTGATTTCTCACTTTTTCCCTCAAACACCATGATTTTTGTCTTATTTACGTTAATTTTGAGGCCCATGTTCTTCATGCTTGTATTAAGTTTATTCAACATTCTTTGCAAGTCTTCGACTGATTCTGCCATAGCAATCTTGTCATCTGCGAAAGCTAACCCACGCACCTTCACTGTTACGAGATCTACACCTTCTTCGTCGAAGAGCGCCGTTCTTAGACACTTACCCATAAATACGATAAATAGCTATGAGGACATAAGGCATCCTTATTTCACGCCTTGCATAATATCGAACCAGTCACTCAGTTCCCCATTTACCTTTACACTCGCTTTACTACCTGTATATATTGTTTTTATTGCTTGTAGGAGCCATCCATTGACTCCGTACTCTTTAAGGACTTCGCAAAGTTCACTTCTATTTACCTTGTCAAATGCTTTTTCTAGGTCAACAAATGCACAGGAAACTTTTTTTCCTACTCTCAAGCATTTTTCTGTGATCTGTCTTAAGCTAAATATCTGATCTGTACATTATCATCCTGGCATAAATCAACTTTGGACTCCCCATATCTTTTCTTCTGTAATTTTCATTACTCTACGAATAAGAATTTTTGAGTATAAGTTACTTGCGGCACTTAGTAAGCTGATACCTTTGTAATTACGGCAGTTGCTTTTATCTCCCTTTCTTTTGTACATTGGTACGATAATCGCTTTTCTCCAATCGTCTGGAACTTCTCCCATCTCGACACATAAATTTGTTAATTCGCACAACCTGTGAGCTATGTATTCGCCACCGTATTTAAGCATTTCAGCGCTAATACTGTCTATACCAGCAGCTTTACCGTTTTTTAAGTTCCTAATTATATCTCTAACCTCAGTGACACAGACTTTTTCAATTGGGGTTTCCAATGCATTATGTTCCGTCGCTGTTCTGTTGCTCTATATCTTCACCTCCTAATAATTATTTGAAAGAGTCTTTGAAAGCGTCTACTATCCTGTCTGCATCATATCATTTGGCCTTTGCTGTTTCTCATGCTCACAAACTCTGAACTTTTACTTTCCTTCATTTCATTAAATAATAGTTTCTTGCTTCCTTCAAAATCGTTTTGTATTTTCTTTTCTTCTTCTGTTCTGATTTTATCTTCACTTTCCTTAACTAGTCGTTTAACTATCCTATTTTTGTATCTGTAATCATTTTTGAGTCTATTCTTCTCCTCATCGCTAAGACCTGTGACGTTCAACGTTTTTTCGTGTGCTTCTTTCTTTTCTTTTCGAGCTGCCTCAATTTCATCATTCCACCATACATCACCATATTTTCTTCCCACAACCGCCGTACCACACACTTCAATCGCACCTAACAATGACATCCTTGATCAAATCTGAAGCGCTCTTTATGTTTTTATTATCTGTTAGTGTCACCCAAGTTTCCTGATGTATGCGTTCGTTTATCTTACTCTGAAAATCTATTTGCACTTCCGGTTTCTGTAAATTTTCAACCTTCATTCGCGACTTCATACGAAAAATATGGTTTCTATTACTTTAAAGAACAGTGAAGTCTCGCCTATTTCCCCGGCCTTGAAACGAAACGATCCTTTTATTTCTACGCTGGACGGGGCCCCACCTTTACCACGAGTGGGCAGGATATTTTGGTCAAGCGACGTTCATTGGCTGCCCTGTTCTTGTATCGCTGCGGCCCCTGTAAGCCACTATTCCAACTGTGCATGTGCCGAAAAGTGCGGGTTGATTTCACATCAATAAATACTATCAATAATAATGCAGTTAAATACACCCGAAACTTTTAGAACGGCTGGCCCACGGCTGGTACGACAATTTGCCAACTAAAAATCAATATAATAGAATCAAAAAGTGACTCAAATACGACAATGCTAGGCTAGGTGAAAATGTCAGCCGTCAGGAAGGTTAGCATATATGGGACTGCAACTGCACACTCGTTTTTAGAGAAAATATTCGAATAATAATAAATATTCAAATGTAGAATGCTAGGATCGGTCGAAATGCCAGTCGTCAAAAAGGTTACCACATGGTACTGCAAGTGCATACGAGTTTTTGGCGAGAAATATTACTTTTTGTACATTTGCGACTTACTTTTACGTTTACAATATTTTGTCGAAAAAATCGCATGACGTATCCCCATGACGTCATACTAAAATACTTAATTGAAGGCTTTCCGCTCTTCGGGCCTCTTTTTAATTGATTAATCACTGACGCAGAGGAGAATATACAGGGACTGTAGTGGGAGGTGCCGGAAGTGCGCAAATAGAAATACCCGTGTACAGCCGACGGGAAATATGGGAGAGAGGAAATAGATGAGACTCCACTGTATATTGA
Source organism: Andricus quercusramuli (assembly GCA_932178445.1). Taxonomy (NCBI): domain Eukaryota; kingdom Metazoa; phylum Arthropoda; class Insecta; order Hymenoptera; family Cynipidae; genus Andricus; species Andricus quercusramuli. The sequence goes on from CAKNXH010083446.1 coordinate 40,546, forward strand.
AAAATGTTCAATATTTTCTGAGATGTTAATAATTTACACACACACTGAAATTTGCACATTTATTGTAGAGTCTTTACAGAATTAGCTCAAAAGCTCCACTTGGGTTGATTGTTTCTAAAATTTGGACGTTTTCTGATGTTTTAGAGAAAAAATTGTATTTCGTCGGGGTTTTGATAAAAATGGGAATAAAACCCCCGGTTTTATGCCGTGACGGTTATGCCATGAAGACAAAAAACAAAACATGTCAGATGTTGAAGATTACGTAATTTCATAGTAAAGCATGAGGTTCAAGCTTCAATTAAAGCAAGAAAAGATAAACGGTGCTCTACTTAGTCCACTTTCTGAAGAAATTGAGTTTTCCTCCAAAATCATACTTTCTCGCTTTTTTACCCCCATTTCAGTGAAAAAATTTAAGTTTATGAAATTTGTACCCTATATTTAGTATTTAAATGTATTAAAATGTTTAAAAAATTTAAACTAAATTCTTATACGAAAATTTCCAATTTTTTTAAACAATTGGAGATATTATTATCAACATTAAAAAATGTAGCATTAATACTACAAAAATAGAAATACACGTTTCAGATGATTTTCTTAACGATTTGTTCACTATTTTTATTTATAATACCAGGGAAAGATAAACGGTTCTAAGTCCATTGACATTTCCATTAGATTGGTACTAAAGATCCTGTAGGGAGAGTTGAGACATGTGGTAATCATTTTTTATTCGTTAGGGACAACCGGAATACGGAAGTCCTTTTTAGGGCGCGATTTTCTAATAGCAAACAATCACAATGTCATAACTATGAATTCAGGTTGAGTTATTTTCACAACTCTTACTACGCGCATGCGTTGTCCAACATATGTTCAAATTTTGTGACGACTTCCGTATTCCGGGTGGCCCTAGTCGAGTGGTGGGGGTTCACGTGTCCCAACTCTCACTAGAGGATCTCCAGTTATTACATACGCATGTAGCGCTATCTTTTTTTCATACGATAGCTATTAAACTGATCTATTCACCTACACCCCAAAAAAATACTTACTCAATCTGTTGTAAATTGTTTCTTTAGAAACGTTTTTTGCTTTTCCTGTAAAATAACGGTGATTGGACTTATCACCGTTTAGCTTTCCTTGCATCAGTTTGACTACTTGATGAAATCTCTAACATGTCGGATTTAACCGGTACGAATTTTCAAAAATGACAAAAATGTGATTTTTTGTGACCTAAAAACATTGTTCTCAAAATTCTGATGCAATGGACAATTATCGCTACCAGATTGGGATTCAGCGCTTAAAAAACTACGGAAACTTATGTTAGGGGCATTTTAGCGAGTTTCAAGAAACAGCCTATACACCTGCACTGCACTACTATACTTGCTATTTCAATTTAATTATCTAACATTTTTTTCTTTTCCAGATAAATCTGCGAATAGAATGCAAAACGACTCCCTGAAGAAATGTGCATCGCAGTGAAGACGATCTTTCGTTTGATCTTTCGAATTATTTCGAAGATCAAGTTAAAGTACGTTGCCCTGGGAATTGGGACCATCGCTCTGATGGATATGTTCGGCGCCTTTACTCACATAATGGAAACCACATATGATGAGAGTTTTTCTTATCCCTACGATGGAGACGTTCAACCTTTCGTCTTAGCTCTTCGAAACAAGCAAAAACCTGACGTTCCTCCCATCAACGAGTATAACCATACCTTTCTTCTCACTCCAAAACGAACTTGCAACGATTTGGAATATCAATCTTTACGAATCGTTTTCCTCGTGAAATCGGCAATGGAAAATTTTGACCGACGAATCGCAATCAGGAACTCTTGGGGCTTTGAAAAACGCTTTTTTGACGTTTCATCAAAAACCGTTTTCCTCCTAGGTATTCGGCCAGGGGACGAAGAACTACAGGCGAAAATCAAACTTGAGTCCCAAAAATATCAGGACATCATCCAAGCCGATTTTGTCGACTCTTACTTCAATAACACGATAAAAACTATGACAGGGTTTAGATGGGCTTCTGAAGAATGCTCAAATTCTAAATTCTACATGTTTGTTGATGATGATATTTATGTATCGGTAAAGAACGTCTTGAGATTTGTGAGAAACCCAGCCAATTATCCTGATTATTTGAAAGAGACGAGGAGGTTTGCAGGAAGGAAGAGGGAAATCAGAGATTCAGAGGTTCCGGACAATTTTACACTTTTAGAACGTGAGAGAAGAATGACAGTCAAAGAGAAGATCGAACTAAGACGCAAGCCTGGTTGGAGTTCTCACAATAAGACTAAATTTATTTACGAGAAAGAAGATTTGAATACCACGCATGTTGATTCGGTTGATTCTCTGAGAAGTTTTCAAAACCAATCTAACTTCAATAATGCATCAAAAATAGTCTCGAGGAAAAAGCGACAGGTTTTCGATTTCGAATTACCAGATGATGTTAGATTGTATTCAGGTTTTGTGTTTGTTTCGGCTCCACATAGACATAAAACATCTAAATGGTATGTTTCTCTTGAAGAATATCCTTACCATCTCTGGCCACCTTATGTAACAGCGGGGTCATACATTCTCTCTAAAGAAGCGCTTTTGGACATGTATTATACCAGCTTTTACACTAAGCACTTTAGATTTGATGACATCTTCTTAGGTTTAGTGGCGAAGAAGGCAGACATTGAACCATTTCATTGTGAAGAGTTTCATTTCTACAAGAAAGATTATAATAAATATAATTACAAGTATGTGGTCACGTCGCATGGATATGGGAATCCGGAAGAACTGATGGAAATTTGGAACGAACAAAAGGCTCTGGGTAATGCGTAGATAGACTTTTAGGAGTAAAAAAATGGATTAGATTGAGGCTACCGCGAGAAGAAAACATATCATGTATCCTTTTGCTATTTTTCATAGAAGCATATTTTAGATTTAGTGTTGTTTTTGTTTTTTAACTCGGATTCGTTATTTGTTACGTTAGTTAGTAGAAACATTTGTTATCAGTTTTCCTAGTTAATATTTCTGTTACATGTTGAGTGAAAAACTATACGTCATGCCAAATTTGTTTCATTTTGATGCTTTTATTACATATCATGTCACTGACTTGATATATGAAAATTAAATTTTTAATGAAATAATTTTAACGGTTGGGTGCAGTAACGGTGTTCTAGCATTTTTTAAAGTCACTCATATTTCATTTGTTTTGTTCACAACTTCATGAAGAATAAACGAAAAACAAGTAACTTCTGAGAATGCATGATCCCCGTTATTGCAACCAACCGGTCAATTTGAAATTCTTTTCAATTGGGAAAGTTTAATTTGTAACATTTTCGAGTATGAAATCATTCAGTTTACAATGCCTAATTGAAGCTGTTTGTCAAAAAGGGGTAGTAGTGCTTTTTTTGTTAGTAGGATTGTGGTCAAAATGAAACTAAATACGCAAAAAGATATTATTAATTTTTATAAAAACAGCAAATAACAGCATTCTGCCCTTTCTGTTTAAGTTTAGATTCCCCCCATTTATGCTGAAGGACACTGCAAGCCATGCCTTGAACCGTTCTTATATCGGGAGTTGCGTGTACATTTTGCACCAAGTGTGGTACGTGGGTCTTTATAACCGAGCCTGATGTTTGCAGGACAAGTCGCAGGCGAGCGCGAGCCGGAGACAAGTCCTGTAAGCATGCGAGGCTGTAAAGACGTACAGCCCGTGGTACACACGATACCTTATGCAACAAATGTCTGTTATGGGCCTTTCCAGAAATTTAAATGTTTTAGAGGGTGCATGGGGTGAACCCTTGCCTAGCCTGGGGGATCGGCAGCTGACCCCTCTGTAAAGAAAAAAAGAACTAACAAGAAACAAACATTCCTGCTTTACACTGCTTTGACAAACAAACGTTTCGCATAGACGATTAGACATAAAATTTAATTTCAATTTCTACAACGTTTCCATGTTTTTCGATTAGAAGCGCGTTTTGACATTTGACACATGATAGTAAGGCGATACATGGGACTTTTATAGTGGGAAAAGAGATAGCAGCACATTTTATACGCTCCATGAATGGTGGATGCTTTATAGTTTATAACCCTGTTTTCAAGGAAATAAAGTCAGAGATAAGGTGGGAGATTGCTCATGCCGTGCATTTGATTTCGACTGACTTACCGCAACACGCCCTGTGGACCTTAGCTTACCGGAAACTAAAATTAAATGTCCAAAAGTGCGCTCTGTGGACTTACTTGTTTGCGTTCAGTAACTAAAATTGTTTAAACAATTATTGTGTTAAATTGAATTTATTATTACTTCACTCTAAATGAAAATTGGACAAAAAGCCAGGAATTAAAAAAAAACCGCATCTTTCTAGCATTATTCAAATATAATATTATTAATAATTATAATAAATTGCTTAAACAATCATTTTGTTAACTTGAATTTATTATTACTTCACTACAGATGAAAATTGGACAAAAAGCCAGAAAAAAAAATCCGCATCTTTCTAGCATTATTCAAATATAATATTATTTATAATTATAATAAATTGTTTAAACAATCACTATTGTTAACATTGATGAAATATCACTTTCCTCTAATTGAAAATTGGACAACAAATGGAAAATTTGTGAAAAAACCGCGTCTTTCTAACTACATTCTATGAGAAAATTGCTAAAAACAATAATAAATTGTTTAAACAATTCATTTAAATATATAATTTTCAGTATAAAGTCATATTTTATGTATTAGAAACAATTCGCTTTAAAAAAACCGCAAAAAAATCATAATTAGCGCCAAAAACTCGCAAAACCCATTTTTTCACTTATGGGGTTTCTTTGGGACCCTATAAAACAGACTTATGGGGGTGATATTTGAAAAGTGATATTTTATTCGTATTCTATGGCTAATTGTGAAGAGAAATGTTGAGTTTCAACTCGATTGAGATAATATTGAGGATTCTGAATAAGATTTACAAAAAAGTCTTTTTTTCTTATGGGAAATACATGTTAAACTTCATGGGGCTTGCGCCACCCCTAAATATTATTTTTTTTCAAAACAAAAAAAACGCATTTATTTTTGTGCGGATACGAACAAATTTGGGGGGTGTCCCCATAAACATTCGAAAAAAATTTTTTTGGACCACCCTACTGCACATGCATCTCAAGGGCGAATTTTCGATTGAGGTATGATGAAAAAGAATATACACTCTTTAGTATTCATAAAATTAAAATTAATAAGTTAAAAATAAGAAAATAATATTTGAAAATTTGATACTTTCAAATTGAAAGTTGGGAAGAAAACAAAAAATAGGTTATACAAAATTACTTCGCATTTGTACAACTAACTAAAATTTACAACAATAATGTAATCGGTGGCGTAAAGTGCCCATAACACGCATGTGTTGCATGAAAGATATTCAGGGTGCCCACCAGTTCCCTCATCCTCTTTTCCCTGAGTTTTCCTTTTCTCTTTTGAAGCCCATTTTTCGCAATGTTAATGGTAAATCGAGATATTTTGAGTAATGAAAACAAAATTTGGGTTATTATTTTAGGAAGGAAAGGCATATGGAGGAATAATAGTACAGAACAGAGATTACAAAATTTTTAATCCTACAATCTTTGGTTTCTCAATCAGTCAAATCAGGGGGTAAAAATGTGGAGAATCTCATTTCTTCTTAAGTTTCTTGATCTTTGATTCAGCTTGGTTTCTCTTTGAACCAAGGGCTCCGAGCTTACTTAAGTTCTAAAAATTGTTGCTGCGGGCTGAAGATGGAGCTAAGAAACAACTCTAAGCGCAACGGTTTTCGATTTTTCCCTGTGACTTCCTCATAAAAAATCCCTGTATGTTCCCTGTTCTTCCAGAAAGTGGGCACCCTGGTATTACAGTTTTTATCTAAACCATCGGTTAGACGCTTTCATTGTTCTTTTAAATGCAGCCATGTCTGTTAAATACGCTGCGCCGCATAAGCTCCTTCGTTAAATTTTAAGAAAAAATATTATTTCCTTAACTAATCTGTTTTTCTTTCAGATATACAAATTTTAACTAGTTCGACGCGGAGGTAAAGTGAACGATAGTTTTTGCTAGAAATCCTTATTGTCACTAGAAAGAGAGTTTATTCTTGTCACAAGTGTGCGAATAAAGTTATGTGTTCTGTGATAGATATTTGAAATATAAGATGCTCTCATCTCTTCTGTGAAGTAACCTAGCTCGTCCTATTTTTTGCATTTGTTTACTTACATTTTTGTGCTGGTTACTTCACTTCTTGTTTTGTCTTCAAACTGCCAACGTTGTTTTTCAGAATAAACCTATATGTATATTAATTATAATAAAAATCCACGTTAAATTTATTGCAACAATAGAGGTGGAGTGACCAAAATCGTTTAAGGTATGGAACACGTCACTTTTAACTATAGAAAGCTGTGGAAAACTGGAAATTATTAATGTTACATTTTGTCACTTTACATTACTGCTTAAGCAATAAAATGAAGTGCACCTGCTGATTAGAAAAATTACTATTGATCCAATAATTTATGTCGATTTCGCAGTAAGTTAAATCCAAATTGATTATTTTTTTGTCGAAAATTGTGATTGGTGATCGAAATTTTGAGATTAATCTTGAATTGCGCACAGATTTGCTATTTACACCAGTCAAGAATTATAATCTGTGCGAATGAAATTCGTATTTTTCTGATGCAAAAATAAGCGGAAACGTGTTTTTCAACACATGAATATTTCTTTTGGGTAAAAAGTCATGTGATCCATTTCCCTAATACTGAATATCAAACAGGGACTGCGGATCAGGTCCAAGCCATGTATTGAATTTGTAAGATTGGAGAAAGGAGTACGGGGAGTTAGGGTATGTTAAGAAACTTCAATTTTATTTTGTATATTGAACTTAGTATATTTTTTGAAAACGTGCATATAAAACTATTTATTTAAACAATTTGACACGTATTCTGCATGCACGAGTGCAATGCGGTCGTAAATTGAAAAAGAATGAAAAAAAATGTTTGAAGACCTAATGTGTTCTGAGGATCTCCGATCTCGTGTGTTGATTTTCAAGCCATGAGAGAGAGCTCATGTTTTGAATGGTCAACACACACAACAGGTGTTCCATCGTCCCTAATAAAAAAAAATCAAACGAGCCATCAATTTTCTATCAAATTAGTCTAAGCTTTATTGTAAAAATATGAAAATATCGCTTTCAATTTTAATGAAAACTTTTTTGTATTATTAGAATCAGTCTTAACATGTATGAAATAAGAGGTAAAAGAGTTCCAATATGGCGAAATTATATGTGATCATCTCTAGAATTTGACCATTAATACTCTCTTAGTTAACTAGCATCTGAGCATTATAGAATCACTATCTTACGCTTATGCATTGTCATGTACTGAAATCGTATTCTAGCCTTAGGGAAATACTTTAAATATTCGAATTATATACAATTTTTGTACTTGTTGACCGCAGCCGGTCTTTCGCATCTACTGTAGCGGTTATAAACCTCTGTATATATACATTATACATAGATATTTTAATAAATATAATTTTCCAGAAACTACGACTCCTTGTTCATTGTTTGCATTGTTTGTCCATATTGCTCTTCACTAAAGTTCGGTCCAGACTCGAAGCTTCCCTTTTTAGCATATTGAGCAGAAGTTGCGAGCTTTCAAGAATCTGTAGACGATTGATTATTTCTGTTATTACTTTTACTTATTTTATTAACGTTCCTAGCGATACCTTCATGTTAAAAGAACCTTTTTATTACACCTCCGCGAAAAAGTCGATGTTTTGTGGTTGTATAGCCACGGAAAGTGGCCTATTTCAGATGGCTGCAGTGATTTAGCCTGAGCGCGCTATCTAGCGGAAGAAACAGGCAGTGCCAAGCAGTGACAGTTCATGTCCATTCACGTATTCCAGCCATCGCGTCTTTCCTCTTTTACAGTTAGTTTTTTCCATCGAACTTTTTCGCGATGAGGATGTAATAAAAAATATTGTGTGTGGCAGGTGCGAAACGCTGATTTCGTTCGTTTGTGACGTTCGCCTTCACGAAATCAGCCTTGTTTCGCATTTGTCATACAAATAACTATCCTCGAGGTGCATGCCTAAAACGACAATTCTGAAATTGGTCGTCTGACCTAACCACTTTGGTTTTTGAGTTGGTCCCTCATTTTAGTACGCATACGCATTTCTACTTTCTGGCTTAGTACGCAATATAGAATTATTTTCAATACAATTGAATATTGTTAAATTCATATTGAATTCGTTTGGGTACCTTAAAATCTTTTAAGTTCCTCATTCCTTTGAGTTCTTTGAATATCTTAATTTATATGAATTTCTTACATACTCTAAATTCATTGAATAATGCAATGTGTGATGTGAATGTGTGATTTAAGAATTCAAGGAATGTCGCAAAATGAAGGAATTCCAAGGACTTCAAAATAACGCAAGGAATTCAGAAGATGTCAAGGAATTTAAAATAATTCAAAAGAATACAAAGAATCCAGAAGGACTCAAGTGAATTGAAAATAAAATACTAAACCGGAGGGCATTTATTACTGTCAGATAATCATCAAATATAAATATTTAACAGTATGCAATTTTAAAAAACTATTAAAATTAGAGCAATCTGTATTTTGTGTCTTTTAAATATGTATAATAATTTCAGTACTAAGTACACAAGTCTGCTTTTCTTTACATTTTTTCAGTTGTTTAAGAATAAGCAATAATTTCTTGTATTTTTTTACGTACCAAATCCGAATCTGCCAGCGAAAATTCTCTACCACTCAAGAATTTTGAGAAAAGTGTAGTTGAAAACCTCAAAAAATACGTATTTGGCCATTTTTGACAATTCGTACAGGATGAATCCGACGTGCTAGAGATTTCGACATGTAGATAAATTGAAGCTTTAACCTTGTCAGACCAATCAAGCCGGTTGTTGAAGATTGCGTAATTTCATAGTAAATTATAGGGCTTAAGCTTCAATTTGGCTATTTGTCAAAATCTCTAGAGCGTCGGATTCACCCGGTACGAACTTTCAACAATAAACCAAAAATGTGATTTTTGGAGATTTCAACCCCATTTTTTTAAACTCCTGACGCGATAAACAATTTTCGCTGCCAGATTCGGATTCAGCGGACAAAAATCTATAGAAAAAGATTGCTTTTTCTTAAACAACCACACCCGTGCAGGCTTTTGGTATTCAAATTAACGAAATTTAATAATCAAAAACATTTTTAAGTGATACATTCTAAACAAAAAGCCTTCAAAATTAAACAAATTTTCATTTAGAGCAATCAAAATTCTAAATGAAGCATTAAAAATGATTGTATAACTATTAAGAGCAAACCTGAGTACCTTTTATTAAGCGTTCGATTGATTTTGTGCTTTTCAATCAAGATTAAGAATGTCATAACTACATACTATTTATTTCATAAAACCAAAAATTACGTTTCTGCATAAAACAAGCAACTCTTAAGCGAACGTTCAGTTACTTTATAACTTGCAACGAGTTCCTTTTTTTAAGAACTTGTCCAACGCTAAAAAAGATTGCATCGGAATTTTGGAAAATATAAAAAAACATTTCAACGCACCTTTTTTTATTAGTTTTTACTAGTTTTTATTTCAAAAAGAAAAATTTGCTTTATAATAAATTTTTTATAAGGTCCTCGTTAAAAAAAAAAGACGGTGCTTTATGTTCTGAGACGACGATGGCTGTAGGATAAGCATATACAAAACTTAAAAAAATAGCTTTTCTTTTAAAATTACGAACTCCAATAAGCCAGAGAGTGGTGGACTAATTTATTTATTTTCATTTTCCACCATTTTAACGGGTATTTTAATTAGTCAAACAAAAAAAAAGACGGGAACAAGTATATTGAAAGGCCGCCCGGTAAGTGGCGACAACATAGAATACCAGGAAATTGCAAATTAAGTATTCGATACAGAATTAATCAAATATATTGTTACTTTTAATTATTAATTGTCAATTTTTAAACATTATTTATCATTTTGATTTTTATTACACATGTATTAAAAATTTTAAAATTGTAAAGATTTTCTAACTCGTATTATTTGTGAAGTTGATCAAGAACCTAACTTTAAAGAACGGTGCAAGGTCTGTGGTATCTGTGTCATAAGCTCAAAAAAAAACTCAAATTGTGTAACAGAATTACACAAAAAGCCTTAAAACGAGAGAAGTATGTTTCCATAAATCAGTTTGATTGGCTCATTAGAGACAGTTACACAGCAAAGGCAAAAAGATGGAGAAAAAGGATAGTCAACCAAACCAACCTATCATTCTTTTTTATTATTTATCCGTCAATTTAAGACCTCGCATCTGGGAATTTTTGAAGGAAACTACTGGTAGATATTTTGGTCTTATGCTTGATATTAATGTGGTTGTTGCAAGTTTTAAAATATTTTGTTCCTATTTAAATCAAAAGAGCCCCGCAAAATTAATGTAATTACTAAAGGTAAACAAATATCTCTGATAGAAATCGTAAATTCAATTTTTGTCCAACTGTCTGCTAGATACTTCGTTATTCAATGAAGCAACTGCAAACCATTATTCTGATTAATTCAGCATTTAGCAGGATGTGACGTTTCAAGATCACAGATTTCTTTGAATAAGGATTTCGATACTTTTTCTTAAATATTTTCTTCTCTCAAAAATGAAGCATTCGAAAAGTTTTTAAAATGTACTCAAATTTTCAGAATTTTGCGGCGCATTTGAAAAATAAATTATCTAAACTCATGCAACAACCCCATTCGAAATTTAGAATGGGTCAGTCAATTGATTCATTTAGAATAGCACTTCATATTGACTAAATTATGGATTGTTTGATTTTAAATAAAATTCAAAGATGCACGGATGCAAAAAAGTGACTTTTCTCATACACATTTAAATGTCTTCAAACATACAAAATATATATTTTAATTGAATCTGAAAATGACTTAATTATTAAATGAATGCTAAGATTTTAATTTTATCGCTCTATAATGAAATTTAAAAGGAAATAATAGACAAAACTTATTTTTGAAGTGAACGTGAAAACTTGTCATTTTGTACAATTTTAACATTCTTTTGCGAAAAAATACTTCACGCAAAATGTTAAAACTTACTACGAGTAATTTTTGGCACTATTATATATCAGAATCTATCGTAAATTTATCGACAAATTATTTTCTTCAAAATGTAATTATACTTCTCAGTTTGCGTCTTTGTGAAAAAACGAACTTTTTAGAAGCTTGGGAATTCTTCCTGGGACGTACGAAAAATTGGAGGCTTGGCACATAATTCACATAAACTCACTGTGTAAATGTGGCGAAAGTATTTTGCTTAATTTTAAAAATAATTACGCTTAAAACGTCGTAACACGGAGGTTATTTTATAATAGGTTACGATGTGAATTAAGATAGCAGAACACCTATTTTTGAATGAAAAATTCAAATATGAGGATATAATTCAAAATAATTCTTCTTCTGATAACTTCATGTCATATCGTAATCTATTAATTAAAAATAACCTTCATAACACGGAATTTTAGAGAAAATTATTTTCAAATATGCTTTGTCTGTTTGAAGCCATGTAAATGTGTATGAGAAACACAATTTTTTATGCATCCGTGCACCTTTGAATATTATTTTAAATCAAACAAAATTTAATTTATCTACCATAAATTGCTAAGTAAACTCTTAATGACATACTGTTTACTGTATTTGAAAATTAGAATTTTTATACATATCTCCGCAACACGATTCAGACGAAAGTCACTTGACTGACCCAAATATGGAAAGGAAAATAATTGCTAAGATACTATTTACATTTTTGGTATATGTGTTGATTTTCAATACTTTTTTTTGAAACTTTTGTGCTTAATTTTGATAAAACGAAGAAACTAGAGCTTCTGGTAAAATACTATTTTTTCTTTAAACTTAATAAAACTATCAAACGTTTTATTGTACTGTGAAAGATCTCTTTTTAAATTCATTGCGTCATTTCCTTATCTCTTTATATACAACATCTCTATAAATAAAATATAATGAATATAATGAAATAAAATACAATTATTTAACAAATATAATAATAAATAAAACCCGGCATCCATCAATGGGTTTTGGTAAAACTGTTTGCATTGGGTTGCTTACAGTACGTACTAAAAAAATCAAAAATAAAACATCTTTGCTGTTTTGAAAGTCAATTGTTTTCAAAAATTAAAAAAATTAGATTAGAAATTTAAATAACTTGAATACGCTCAATCTTATAGTCACAAAAATTCTGTGTACATGGATTCTGGGCTTACTAATTATAAATATTTGTTATACATATGTATAAAATGAGTTCGCCTCGAAATGAATGGTGATTACACTCTAAAGTCGAGTAAACCATCCCCCAAAAATGGTCTTTGACAATTAATTCGGGAAAGGTGCATAAAAAAAATAAATTAGCGCACACAAATAGCAAATCAAATTTTCAATAAGAATGATGGTATGCACTTTTCCTGTGTGGGCCACATTTTCTGAGTAATCCACCCTCTAAGTGGAGGGTGAGTTTTACCGCGCGGGTCGCACAGTCCTTTCGTAGCTCATATCTTGAAAATGAATAAGTCTAAAACTAAAATTGTAGAGAATTTTCCGTTCTGAACATTTTAATCGAGAAAATACCTCATTTCGAGATATGAGCTAAAAAAAGAGCGCGCGAGCCGCACGGTGAAATTCACCCTTCACTCCCTGGGTGGT
>CAKNXH010083447.1:0-22280 GCA_932178445.1 Andricus quercusramuli
CCTCTCACTGTCGCTAATTCTCCTCCCTTTTCTCCTACTTCCCATCCCTTAATTATCATCTCTCTTCTACTTCCCATCCCTTAATTAGCATCTCTCTTCTACTTCCCATCCCTTCCTATACTTATCCATCCTCTACTTCTCTCTTCACTTTTCCTTCTATCTCTCCTCTCACTCCCGATATTTATCGTCCCCTATCTTCTCGCACTTCCCGTTCCTTTCCCTGCTCTTCCATCATATACTTCACCTTTCCTAAGTCTCCCGTATACTTCCCTCTCTTTTCCTACTTACCATCCTCTCACTCCCGCTAATTCCCATCTCCTCTTCTATTTTCCATTCCTTCCCCTACTTATCCATCCTCTGATTCTCTCATCACTTTCGCGACTACACCCTCTCACTGTCGCTAATTCCCCTCCCTTTTTCCCTACTTCCCGTCCCTTAATTCTCATCTTCTCTCTTCCACTTCCCATCCCTTCCTACACTTATTCATCCTCTGTTTCTCTCTTCACTTCTCCTTCTAACTCTTCTCTCACTCCCGCCAATTACCGTTCCCTCTCTTCTCCCACATCCAATCCCTTTCCCTGCTCTTTCATAGTATACTTCACCTCTCCTCACTTTCCCATTTACTCCTCCCCTCTCTTTTCCTACTTACCATCCGCCCACTTCCGCTAATTCCCATCTCCCTCCTATTTTCCGTCCCTTCGCCTACTTATCCATCTTCTGTTTCTCTCCCCTCTCTCCCGTTTACACCTTCTGATTGTCGCTAATTCTCCTCCCGTTTTTCCTACTTCCCATCCCTTAATTCCCATATCCTGACTTCTACTTCCCATCCCTTCCTGTACTTATCCATCCTCTGTTTCTCTCATCACTTTCCCGACTACACCCTCTCACTGTCGCTAATTCACCTCCCTTTTCTCCTACTTCCCATCCCATAATTATCATCTCTCTTCTACTTCCCATCCCTTCCTATACTTATCCATCCTCTAGTTTTCTGTTCACTTCTTCTATCTCTCCTCTCACTCCCGATGTTTATCGTCCCCTCTCTTCTTCCATTTCCCGTTCCTTTCCCTGCTCTTCCGTCAGCTCTCCTCACTTTCTCGTATACTCCTCTTTCTTTTCCTACTTACCATTCCCTCACTCACGCTAATTCCCATCTCTTCTATTTTTCGTTCCTACCCCTACTTATCCGTCCTCTGCTTCTCTCCCAACTTTCCCGACTACACCATCTCACTGTCGATAATTCCCCTCCCTTTTCTCCTACTTTCCATCTCTCAATTCCCATCTCCTCTCTTCTTCTACTTCTCAACCCTTCTTATAACTTTATACTTATAACTTTTTTGTTGATAAGTCAAGCTGAAATTTTTTTTTGGTAAAAATTCAACTTTTTTTTTAAAAACTTATCTTTTACCGGACACTCTTTTTTGCTTGAGGATTCGACTATTTTGTTTAAAAATGTTGATAGAAACACTTTGTCAAGAAACAATTTTTTGTCGGAGGTTTATTTTTATTTGAAAATTCATCTCTTTGGTTCAAGACCTATTTAATACAAAATTCTTTTACATGGGTAAAACTTGAAGGACTTTGTTGAAAATTTGATTTTGATTTTTAATGAAGGTTTACTGTTTGGTTGAAAATTAATTTTTTGCTCAAAATTAATAAATTTTGGTGTAAAATTTAACTGTTTGATTAAAAATTAACTATTTGGTTAAAAATTCAACTATTTGGTGAAGAATAAACTTTTTTGTTAAAAAATCATATTTTCGGGTTGAAAATTCAATTGCTTTGTAGATAATTTGTCTTTTTGGCTCAAAAATTCAACAATTTTGTTAACAATTGATGTATTTTGTTAAAAATTTATCTTTTTTTCTAGAAAATTAATTTCCTTGGTGGAAAATTAATAGCTTTTGTTGTAAATTTACCTTTTTTTGGTTGAAAGTTGAAATACTTTGTTGAAAATTCTGTTTTTATGTGATATTCACCTTTCTGGTTGAAAATTTAACTTTTTTCTCAAATTCGATTTTTCTTGGTTAAATACTAGTTGAATTTTTTTTTTTTACAGAAAATATAAAGATTCCATTTTTAGCTGAAAATTCAAGAATTTTATTTAAAATTCATCTTTTTGTAATGTGAAAGTACGTCTTATTACTACTCTATTACTACTTGTTTGAAAGTTGAACTACTTTGTTGATTATTAAAAAAAGTATATAATTTTCAATTGAAAAAAATTCAAACCAAAAGAAAATGAATTTTTAACAAAATTAATTTTCAACCAAAAAGACGAATTTCCAACAAAATACGTCAATTATTCCTCATTTCAAAAATATCCAAATCTAATTTTCAAACCAAAGCAAAAGGAATTTTCAAAAAAGGTGTTGAATTTTTAATCAAGAAAGATTTTGCAGTCAATAAAGAAAAAAAATCTCAGCCAAGATGTTAAATTTTCAATCCAAAAAGACGAATTTCTGGCAAAACAGTTTAGTTTTCAATCCGAAGATATGAATTTCGAACAAAAAAGGAAATTTTCAACACAAAAATATGAATTTTCGACTGAAAAGATCAATTATCAAGCAAAAATTGAATAGTTACATTTACAGCTAAGAAATTATTTTTAATTAAATAAAAACGAATTTTCAACAGAACGGTAAAAATTTCAACCAAAGAAATGCATTTTTTACCAGAATAATGAGTCTTCAATTTGAATTTTTTTTTAAATTTCAAAATAGAATCTGGAAGGTTTTAAAGCCATTTTTTTTTTATTTTGCCTGATTTGAAAAAAATTGTAGAAAGAATTCAAGTTTCAAGATAATAAATAGCAACATTTAAATTAGATTCCTGGAAAATTTGTTTATGATTTTTTAAACACATTTTTAAACGAATATTAAAAACGATTAAGAACAAATGTTGATGTATAAATTAAGTATTCAAGCTTAAAATTGCCTAAAATTATATAATTTCAAAAATTCATACATTTAAAAAATTTTTAATAATAATTTTGAGAGATTTAATCATATTTTAGTGGATTTTAAAGAATTTATTCAAGAAAAGTGTGTTATTTCGTAGGGTTTTAAAGATTTGAAGAGATTTAAAATTATTTTTTGGATTTCACCCTGAATTCTGATTAATTTATCCTGAATTCTGATTAATTTATCCTGAATTCTTTGAAATTCTTTTGAATTTTACAATTTATTTGAATTCTTATAAATTTACTCAATTTTCCATAATTTAATTGATTTTTTAAAAGTTTTTATATAATTGGTTCTGCAGATTAATTGATAAAATGACCAAAGTATTTGAAATATTTTAAGGTATTTTTTAAATTCCTTGGCATATTCTAGGGCTTTAAAAATTTAAAGGTATTTCAAAAGATTTTAAGGGACTAGAAATATTCTGGGTTATTTTAAAAGATTATAAATAAATTTTTAATTGTTACTTTAATTTTATTGAAAATTAATTTTTTGACTGAAAATTTAACTATTCTATTTTAGTTTATAATGTATCTGTTTTAGTTGAAAATTCAACTATTTATTGAAAATCCGTCTTTTTTGGTGAAAACTTAATTTCTTTGGTTGAAAATTGAAATATTTTGTAAAAAATTTGTTTCTTTTTTTGTTACGAATTTATTTTATTAACTGAAAATTAAAAAAAATTCTTTTTTGAAGAAAATTTATCGTTTTAGTTGAAAAATTATGTATTTGGTTAAATATAAATTTTTTTTAGTTGAAGATTCATCATTTAAGTTGAAAATTCACTTTAACTGTTCCATTTTTTATGAAAAATTGATTTTTTTTATAGAAATGTAATTTTTTTCGTTAAAAAATTATCAGTTTCGTAGAAAATCTAACTATTCTATTTTTTGTTATGATTTCATTTCTCTGGCTGAAAAAAACAACTATTTACTTGAAAATACTTTTTTTTTATAGAAAATTCATCTTTTGATTTGTAAATTCCATTATTTGGTAAACAATTTTTATTTTTGGTTGAAAATTCATCATTGTGATTAAAAATTAATTTTTTTTTTATGAAAATACGTTTCTTTTTAGTTGAAAATTAATTTTTTCAATTGAAGATGTAACTACTCTATTTTTGCTTGAAAATTCATATTTTTAGTTGAAAATTAATTAATTTTTTTGGAAACTCGTTTTAATGTTTTAAAAATTCTCCAACTGAAAATTGAACTGTTACATTTTTGGTTGAAAATTGGTCTTTTCTTCTTGAAAATTCAACAATTTGGCTGAAAATGTATCTTTTTGAAACTGAAAATTCAACTATTTCGTTGAAAAATTACGTATTCTGTTATAAAATCGATTTTTCTGGTAGAAAATTATCTTTTTATTTAAAAGTTAATCTCCTTGTTAAAAAATTCTTCTTTTTGGTTGAAAATGTAAGCATTCCAGTTAAATATTTATCATTTTAGTTGAAAATTCATCTTTTAGGTTGGAAATAAAATTACTTGGTTCAAAGTTAAACTCTTTTTTCTGAAAATTATTATATATATTTTTTGAAGATTCATCATTTTAATTGGAAATTCATTTCTTTGGATGAAAAATGAGCTATTTAATTGAAAAACTGTTTTTTCTGTGGATGAAAAGGAATTTTTTGGCACCTGCCAATTTGGCACAACTCATTCAGCAATTTCTGGTGAAACACCAGAAATTTCACAAAGGCTGCGAAACCCTAAGAAATTGAAAGATTGAAAAATCTCTTTCCTAAATAGTTATTTTTCTATTTGGTTTCTTTTTTTTGCAGACCTGATGGTGCGAAGTTTAAAAAAGCGCGAGAGTGGCAAATCAGTGTCGTAAATGCCCAGTGGTTAACTGATTTGCTCTGCGGACAAATGAACGCTCTTCACCAGATCGACGCTCCAAAGTACCAACAATTCAGCCTCGGAAATCCTTTTAGATTAGATTATTCACTCCTTCCGCAATTGATGGGTAAGACCCTCGTAAAAAGAAAAGAAACTTTCAAGTGAAATCTCCTTAATTGTGAAATTTTTGTTTCAGCTGCTTGGAAGATGCCAATTAATATAACCCAAGAGTCATACGACAAAGTGAAACAAGTTGGCCAGGGACCAAATGCAATGAGAAAGTACAAGAAGCCAAGACTCGATGTGCCATTAGCGATTAAGGATCCACACTTGCTCGGTCTTGACGAGCCAATCGTAGTCAGTAATCCAGATCCTCCGCCACCAGACAAGCAACCGAGGATTCTCTTCTCCGGAATTGATCCTAGAAAACACGCGAAGGTCAGTTTTTTCACGCAGCTCATTCAGCAATTTCTGGCGAAACACCAGAAATTTCACACAGACATGTTTTTTATTTTCAACAGAAAATATGAACTTTTAATACAGAAGGTTATTTTTATGTCAAAAAAGATGAATTTTTAACGAAGCAGTTTAATTTTCAGTTAATAAAGTTATTTTTAACAATAAAAAAAAAACAAGTTTCCAACTAAGATTGTGAATCTTCAACAAAAACAAATTTTGATGAATAAATATCTATTTGAGCATTTATAATTTACAGAAAATTCGACTAAGTTGAAGAGATATTTAGATGTTTTGAAAGATTTCAAAGTAATCTGGAAGATTTCAAGACATTTTTTTTTATTTTGCAGAATTAATAAAAGTTTTTGGAAAAATTCGAATCGTTTTAAATGATATTTAGAAGTTTGGAAAAAATTCCAGAATTAATTTAAAATCTGAAAAAATTCCAAAAGATGTAAAACGATATACAGATTTTTCAAGATTTTGTAATAACATTTGCAAGCTTTTCAAGGATTTTGACAGTTTTCAAGATAATCAAATTTCTTATGATTCTTGAGACAATAAAAAATGATTTTTTAGTTTGAAACATTAATTTGAAGAGATTATTTAACAAGATTTCGAAATAAAAACAGATTTTTATGAATAAATAAAAATTAAACAATTATTATTCAAGCAAAAACTCTAGTAAGTTTTAAAAAGATTCAAAAATAATTTAAAACTTTAAAAGTTTCAAAAAGCTTTAAACTAAATGTGAATTTTTGAAAATTTCGAAGAAAAAATTTAGAAGCTTTCAAAGCATTTTGAAATGATTCGAAACAATACAAAAATATTATTAAATTCCTAGACAAATTGAAAATGATTTTTTATTCTGAAAAATTAATTTTGAAAGAATATTCAAAATATTTCCTAAATCTTAAAGAAATAATCTGAAAGATTTTAAGGAATTTTTTTCATTTTGCAGGATTTATTAAAAGTTTAAAAAAAAATCGAATCAGTTTAAAAGATACCTAAAAGTTTTGAAATAATTTCAGAAATAATTAAAAATTTGAAAAATCCCGAAAAATGTAAAATAAAATATAGATTTTTGAAAATTTCGAAATAAAATTTGGAAGGTTTTTAAGGAATTGGAACATTTTAAGATAATAAAAAAATGGTTTCAGTCTAAAATATTCCATTTTTAACCAATTTAATTTGAAATTTTTTAATTAAGGAAGACATTTTTTTGAATATTTAGGAATAATTTACTTTTAATTTAAAATGAGCAATTATAAATCAAGTATTAAAAACTAAACAATTTAAAAACTGAATTATTTGAAATAAAAAGCCTTGAATCGTTGATATTTCAGAGTTAAATTGAAACTTTGTACGTTGCAATTTCAGTTGTTCTATTTAACAAATTTTTAATATGTAAATTAAATTATTAAATTTTGATGTACGAATAATAATTGAAAAATTTAAAATGATTTTTTATTTTGAAAAATTAATGTTAAGAGCATAGAAGGAATTATAAAATTTTTTGAATAATAAACAAGAATTGAACAATTATTGATTTGGAAAATATTCGAGTAAGTTTAAACTATATTTCGAAGTTTTGAAAAGATTCAAAAATAATTTTAAACGTCAATAAATTTCTAAACATTTAAAACACCATGTAGATTTTTGAAGATGTGGAACACAAAATTTATACGATTTTTAAGCATTTTGAAAGGTTTCTAATGAATACAAAATTTGTATCAAAGTTTCTAGAAAAACTAACAATATATATTTTTTTAAATTAATCTTAAAAGAATATTTAATAAGATTTTCAAAAATTTCAAAAAAGAATCTGGATGATTTTAAGGTAATTTTTGTACTTTTGCAAGATTTTCCAAAAAAATTGTTGGGAAAGTTCGAGTTCCAAGATAAAAAAATTGTTCCTAGATTCCTGAAAAATTTTTAAATTATTTTTTTAAAACCTATTTTTAAGCAAAAATTGTACAAGATTTCAAAACAAATTTTAATGTATAAATTAATGATTCTAACTAAAAATTGCTTAGAATTACATAATTTTGAAAATTCATACATTTTGTTATTCATTATTCAATTCATCCCTGGTGGAAAAAGTTTTTACAAGAAATTATATTTCTACAGCTGTAATTTTTCGTTAAACATGTACTTTTTTGTAGAAAATGTACAAAATTCAGTTAAATACAAATAGCTAACTTTTTTTTGTATTCTCTTGTAGAAAAGTAGAAAATTAATAATAATGTACAAGTTTCTACAATTAAAAAATTTGCATAAACATTTAATTAAAAAAATTTAATTAAGACTATTCCGTTTGTGTTTGTAAATTGATATTTTTCAGTCGGAAATTCAACTATTTGGTTGCAAGTTCATGAATTCCGTTCAAAAGTTATATTTTTTGGTATAAAATTGGTTAAAAATTGAACTATTTGGTTGAAAATATATTTATTTGGTTGAAAATCTGTTTTTTTGGTTGAGAATCAAACTATTTTATCAAACATTAATTTTTCTTAAACTGAAAATTGCAATGTTTGATTGAAAATTATTTTTTGTATTGGAAGTTTATATTTTTGAGTTCATAATTCAACTGTATTGTAGAAAGTTCTTTTTTTTGCTCAAAAATTCAATAGTTTGGTAAAAAATTGTTTTTTTCATTTGAAAATTAGTTTCTTGAAATGAAAATGTAGCGAATCCATTTTTGGTTTTAAGTTGATCCTTTTTATTCTGAAAATTCAACTATTTGGTTACAAGTTAATGTAATTTGTTATAATTTCGTGCTTTTTGTAGAAAATTAATCTCCTTGCTTTAAAATTCGACAATTTCAATGAAAATTTTTTTTTTCATTGACTACAAAGTCTTTTTTGGTTTAAAACTCAACTCTTGTTGAAAATTCGTGTTGTCTGAAAAGTAGATAATTTAACAGTTTGGTAGAGAATTCAACTAATTGGTCGAATTTTGAACTACTTTCTTAAAGATTCAGAATTTTAGTTAAAGTTTTTATTGTTTCTTAAAAACTAGGGTTTTTAAGTAAAAATTTCAATGTATTGAAAAATCATTGAAAATTATTTAAAAATGTAACATTTCTTACAAAAAGATTGTTTGTTCTTTTCGACATATGAAAATAAATGTTTAATCTTTCCCCTATTTTCCCCTTTTCCGTGAGAAAAGCACCCTATTTCCCCTTTTTTGAGCTCCATGTAATATTGTTTTTTTTTTTTTTTTTCTTGCAGAGGATTCGAGAATTGGGAGGCGCGATGGCTGCAAATTGGCGCGATGCAACTCATCTCGTCATGTCTGCCCCAATTCGAACTGTCAAGTTTTTATGCTGTCTCTCTCGCTGTAAATATATTGTCACTCTCCAGTGGCTCGCTGACTGTTCTGCCAAAAATACCTTCCTGGACGAAACCGCCTACATTCTCGATGACGCCGAATTTGAGAAAACTTTTGGCTGCAATATTCCGAAGGCTCTCGTGAGTCCCAATAAAGGAACTGTACTTAAGGTAACTTCAAAAAAATTTCATCCAGTAGGTCAGGAAATTTAAAAATCCTGGAATTTGTTGTTTTTACCTGAAAAAAAAAAATGGAAAAGTCCTAAATTTTGCCCATGGTTCTAGAATTTTCGTTCTTTTTAAAATAGTCTTTTAAAACTTTTTCTCTTCTGAACGAAAAAAATTACCTTTTTAACAAGAGACTTCTTATTTTATCACGATGAAAATCACTAAACTAGAATCGAAATGGTATTTGAATAATAATGGTTAGAGCAAGTAAAAAATTGGTCGGGGCAAAGTTAGAGAATTTTGAAAATGAATTTTGGGTCTAGTAATTATTTTAGTTAGTATTTTATTTGCCTTGTATTTTTATTTAATTTCTTACAGTTTGAAATATCTACTATTACATTATTCGTTGAGAATTCATATTTTTTGGTAGAAAATTCATCTCTTTGGTTGAAAATTCCTTTTTTTGGTTAAAAAATAATTTTTTAAACTAAATACGTAACTATTTTTGGCTGAAAATTGATATTTTTAAAATTGAAAATTTAATCCCTTGGGTAAAACTTGAACGACTTTGTTAAAAATTTATTTGTTTGAGCTGAAAATAATTTTTTCTCATTCAAAATTAATTAGTTAACCTACAGATATAACTTTTCTTTATTGGTAGAAAACTAATCCTCTTGGTGGAAATTTTCTCTCTTTTGATTAAAACTGCAATTTTTTGGTTAAAAATGAAATTTTTCGTTGAAAATTAATATTTTCTGGTTAAAAATGCTGTCTTTTGGCTTGAATTTTCAACAATTTCTTTGACATTTTTTTCTGTCATGGCTGAAAAATCTATATTTGTTGAAAATTCGTCTTTTTTTATTCGAAAATTCGTTTCTTTGGTCGAAAATTAATAATTTCAGATTGAAAATTCAACTGTTTTGTAGAAAATTTGTTTTTTTTTTGTTTGTTAAAAGTTGACATACTTTATTAAACATTCATTCTTCGGTTGCAGAATGGCAGATTCATCGTTAATCATTTTTAGTTAAAAATTGGTAGAAAATTAATTTTCTTTGTTGAAAATTCGTCGTTTTGGTTAAGAATTCATCTTTGTAGGTTTAAAGTTCAACTCTTTGGTTAAAAATTTAACTGTTTTGTTGAATTTTTTAAAATTCAATTCTTTGGTTGAAAATTTAACTATCATTATATATATAACTATATATTTAACTCCATTTTTTGTAATAAATTAATATTTTTTAGTGAAAATTTTAAGTATTTTTTTTCTCTGTTCTCTTTTGTTGTGTTAAATGATGTTTAGAATGAACGTCATAAATTAAAATAAATATTTACGTTTATTCTGAAAATATGAATATGTTACTTTTAGTTGAACAGGAAAATTGAAAAACTTGACCGGGAAATGACCGGAAAATTGAAATCGTCCGCCGAATTTTTAACCAAATAGTTTGTTGAATTTTCAACCCAAAAAATTAATTTTTTACGAAAAAAGTTTTTATTTAATTGAACTTCAACAAAAAAACGAATTTTCAAATCAATAGTTCTTTTTCAACTAAAGATATGAATTTTGTACGAAAAAGATAACATTTCACCCAAAAAATAAACGAATTTTCAACAAAATAGTTGAATTTTCCACCAAAGAAATGAATTTTTTTTATCAAAAATAGTTGAATTTTCACCTAAAACAGATACATTTTCAACTAAAAATAGAATAGTTAAATTTTCAGTAAAAAAATTAATTTTGAACAAAATTGAAGTAAATTTTCAACGAAATAGTATAATTCCACCCAAAATGATTAAACTATACTAAAATTATACTATTTCGTTTAAAATTTATTTTAATTTGATTGAAAATTTATTTTTGTACTGAAAATTTAATTATTCTATTCTTATTTGAAAATGTATCTGTTTTAGTTAAAATTTAACTCTTTGTTGATAATCAGTCTTTTTTTGGTAGAAGAGTTCTCTCATCAGTTTAAACTTCATGTTTTTGGTTGAAAATTTATATCTTTAGTTGAAAATTTAACTATTTTGTTGAAAATTCGTTACTTTTTTGGTTGAAAATTGATTTTACTAACTGAAAATTTAACTATTCTATTTTTGGTAGAAAATTGATCTTTTCACCTGAAAATTCATGAATTCGTTGAAAAATTAATTTTTTTTTAGTCGTAGATTCATGATTTTAGTTAAAAATTCACTGTAACTATTCCGTTTGTTGTGAAAAATTGACCTTTTCTGATAGAAATGTAATTTTTTTCGTTAAAAAATGATCTGTTTAGTAGAGATTTAACTATTCCATTTTTTTTGTTAGGAATTCATGTATTTCGTTGGGGGAAAAAAATATATTTAGTTGAAAATTCATTTTTTTGTTGATAGAAAATTCATGTTTTGAGTTGAAAATTCCACTATTTTGTCAAAAAATCATAATTTTTTGTTTAAAATTCATCGTTGTGATTAAAAATTAATTTCGTTGGTTAAAAATTCGTTTCTTTTTAGTTGAAAATTAATTTTTTTTACTGTAGATGTAACTGTTCCATTTTTGCTTGAAAATTTAAATTTTTAGAAGAAAATTAATTAATTTGGCTAAAAACTCGTTTTTTTTGTTATTTAAAATTTACTTTTCTAACTGAAAATTGAACTATTATATTCTTGGTTTGTAAATTTATCTTTTTTAGTTGAAATTTTTTTTGAAACCTTATCTTTTTTAGTAGAAAATTCATCTTGTGTGTGCAAAATTGAATTATTTTGTTGAGAATTCATTTTTTTGTTGTTGAAAATTTGTTGTTTGAACTGAAAATTTAATTCTATATTTTGTTAAAAAAATAATTTTTTTGTATGAAAAAAAATAATTTTGTTGAAAATTCGTTTCTTTTTTGTTGAACATTTACTTTTCTAACATTTTAACTATTTCAATTTTGGATGAGAATTGATCTTTTTAGATGAAAATAAATGTACTTTGTTGAAAATGTATCTTTTTTAGTAGAAAATTAATCTTTTGGGTTGAAAATTCAACTAATGATTATAGTGTCCGAAAACTTCATTTCAAAAATTCCCTTATTTTTCCTTGTCTAATTTTTCATTTTCCTTGATCATTAATATTCAAATACCAGCATTTTAATTTAAAAATACTTTTAACATAGAATCTTTTATAAACGGAATAAAACAGTATTTCGGACACAAATTTAGAATTTTCCAATTTATTAATTTATTTTAAACAAAAAAATGTCTTCTGCTAAAAAATATGTTTGTTTTGTAAACAAAATACTTGAATTTTCAATAAAATAATACAATTTTTATCAAAATAGTTGCATTTTCAACCTTAAAATATAAATTCCCAACAAAAAGTGTCACAGTTTATATTTCAATTAAAAAACATGAAATTTATATAAAAAAAAAAGTTTCTAAAACCAAAAGGACGAATTTTTTCTATAGAAATTGAATTTACAAACAAAAAATATGACTTCAGCAAAAAATTATTTTTCCACGAAACTGATGCATTTTACCCAACAAAAATGAAATTTTAAACTAAGGAAA
Source organism: Andricus quercusramuli (assembly GCA_932178445.1). Classification (NCBI taxonomy): domain Eukaryota; kingdom Metazoa; phylum Arthropoda; class Insecta; order Hymenoptera; family Cynipidae; genus Andricus; species Andricus quercusramuli. The sequence goes on from CAKNXH010083447.1 coordinate 12,286, forward strand.
TTATTTTCTTTTACCAAAAAAGGAGAATTTTGAATTAAGAAAGATCAATCTTAAAAAAAAATGGAAAAGTTACATTTTCAGTTAAAAAAATTAATTAAAAAAAAAAAACAAAAAAACTTTTCTACTAAACAGTTGAAATTTTAACCAAAGACATATGCCTTTATTCTGAAAAATAAATTTTTAACAATGTAGTTTAACTTTGACCCAAGTAGTTGAATTTTCAATTTAAAAAGATTAATTTTTAACAAAATATTTAAACATTCAACCAAAGAGATGAATTTTCAACTAAAAATATAGCGCTTAAAAAAATTATTCCTTAACAAAGTGATCGAACCAAATCTTTCAAATAAAATAGTTGAATACTCAGGCTAAGAAGAATAATTTTTAAACAAAAAGTTACATTTTCATAAAAAAAATAAATGTCTACCAAAGCGGATGAACTTATAAATCAAAAAGATAAATTATAAAGAAAATAGTTGAATTTACTGATAAAAAAGATTTTAGTTGGCTTTTCTTGATCAGAATATTAATTTTAAGCCAAGAAATAAGTTTCTACGGAAAAATTGAATTTTCAATCCAAAAAGACAAATTTTTAAAAATATTTCATAAATATTTCAAAAAATTAATAAGGATTTCAAAAGATTTCAAAACATTTAGAAAGATTTTAAATGAATTCAACATTTTTTAGAAGATTTCAAAAGATTTCACACAGATTTGACATATTTCAAATGATTTTAAATGAATGTAAAGATTTCAAAAAGATTTCACAAATGTTTCAAAGATTTCATAAGAAGTTTATTAAAGATTTTGAAAAAGATTAGAATTTCAAAGATTTCAAAAAGGGTACAGTACAGCAGATTTCAAATTTTTTTAGAAGATTTCTAAAGAATTCACAAATATTTCAATGAATTAATAAGGATTTTAAAAGATTTTAAAACATTTGAAGATTTTAAACGATTTCGACATTTTTCTGAAGATTTCAAAAGATTCTACAAAGATGTTAAATGTTTCAATGATTTTAAATGAATACAAAAGATTTCAAGAATTTCAAAGATTTCAAAACATTAACAATATTTTAAACTATATCCAAATTTTTAAAAAGATTTCAAAAGATTTCACAAAGATTTTAAAGCTTTTCAATGATTTCAAACGAATGAAAAAGATTTTGGTTAAAAACTCAACTCTTGATGAAAATTCGTGTTTTTGGATGAAAGATTTAACTGTTTTGTAGAAAATTTGAATTTTTGCTCGAAATTTTAACAGTTTCATAGAGAATTTAACTAATTGGTCGAATTTTGAACTACTTTGTCAAATATTCATTTTTTACTTGAAAATTCATTATTTTAGTTAAAGTTTTTTTGTTTGTTAAAAACTAGGGGTTTTAACTAAAAATTCCAAAGTTTGGTTGAAAATTAACTTTTTAATTGAAAATTCATTGGGGAGAAAATTCAGCTTTTTCAACAATTCAACTATTTTGTTCAAAAATTATCTTATTTTTATTTTGTTTTTTCGGAAACAAATTTTGTCGTGAGTTAGGATTTTTGGGATTTCCTATCTTGTTTGCGATTTCGGAACGTTATAAACACCATGAAAAAAATGTTTCTCATGAATAAAAAATAATAATCTTTGGTTCAAGCTGAAGAAATTTCAGGTTCGAATCAATCCAAAAAACATGTTTTAGTACATTCAAAAAAACTTTAAATAAGGAAAATTTTTTTTTCGAATAATCACAGTTTTTTATTGTAAATTTCAAAAAGACAACTGAAGATATTCCGAGTTCATATTTTCCAAAAGAAGATTTAATTACTTGGTTGAGAGTTACTCTTTTGTTGAAAATTTGTTTGTTTTTTTCTCGTTCAAAACTATTTTTGTTATTGAAAATGTTACTATTCAATATTTAGTTGAAAAATGATCTTTTTTACTATTTTTATTTTTTTGTATTCTATTATTATTTATTATTTTTTTATTATTTTTTAGAAAATTTTAACTTTTTTAGTAAAAATTAATCTTATGGATTGAAAATTAATCTTCTTGTTTGTAATTTAATGATAAACATTAATTTTTAAGTGAAAGTTCAACTATTCAATTGTTGATTGACAGTTTATCTTTTTAATTGAAAATTCATGTATTTTATTGAAAATTCGTCTTATTTATTAAAAATAATCTTCTTGGTTGAAAATTTATCTGTTTGTTCAAAAATAAAACTACTTGGTTGAAAGTTAAATTAAATTTGTTTTTAAAATAAATCTGTTTTTTTTTCTGGAAAATTCATTTTTTTTTACTGAAAATTGAACTTTTTCATTTTTGTTGAAAACTGATCTTTTTTGTTCAAAATTCAGCTATTTGTTTGAAAATTGATCTTTTTCAGTTACCAAAATATGCACTGCATTTTAAGTATAAGTATATAAAATAAAAATTTATTTGAGTTATTATTCAAATTCATGGACTTTAAGAGAAAAATTCAAGAAATCATTAATTATATTAATATAATAAAATATAAAATATAAAATAAAATTATAGTAATATTAATTGAATTCCTAGAGACTGAAAAAAAACATTATTTACAATAAATTCGCAAAACTGTATACATATCTGAGTCGATTGTTTTAAAATATGCGAAATATTTGAATGGCTACATGCTATGAAAAATTATACCTGAAAAAAAACTTGGGATACCTGGAAAAAACCTGGAATTGTCAAATTTTTTCAAATTTTTGTAAAATACTTGAAATCTTTGAAAACTTTAAAATCCTTGAAACCTTTGAAATTTGTTGAAATTTTTATGAAATCTTTGAAATACTTCTGAAAGCTTTCTTTAATCTTTGTTTGTGAAATCTTTCGTATTCGTTTAAAGTCATCGAAATCTTTGAAATCGTTTAAAATCTTTTCAATGTTTTGAAACCTTTAGAATTCTTGTATAATTTTGATATCTTTATGAAATTTCTATGAAATCTTTCTGAAATCTTTTGTATTCTTTAAAAATCATAACAATATTTTCAATCTGTGCGAAATCTTTTGAAATCTGAAAAATCTAGAAATGTTCGAAATCTTTGGGAATTTGTTGTGAAATTTTTCAAATCTTTATCAAAAATCTTTTTAAATATTTGTGAAATTTTTCTCACATCTTTGTTTGTGAAATCTTTTTTATTCGTTGAAATCAGTGAATTAATAGTGAAATATTTCCAAATCTTAGACATCTGCTGTACTGTGAACATTTCAAATCTTTGAAATCCTTTAAACTTTTGTAAAATGTACAAAATCCTTTTAAATATTATAAAATCTTTTAAATATTTTGAAACGTTTTGAAACTGAATTAAAATCGAAATTTTCAACTAATAATTTTTATAATTTGTAAGTTGAACGTCACAAAAAAATGTATACTTGTAACATTCTATATTAGCGGAGACGAAATAAAAAAAGTATAGAATTATTCAAAAAAAAAAAAAACGGGTTTTTCAACAAAATAGTTCAACTTTCAAGCAGAGTGATGAATTTTCAAATAAAATTATGAATCTTCAACTGAAATAGTTAAATTTTAAACCAAAATATTAATTTTCAATTAAAACCATGAATACTGAACTGGAACACTTGAATTTTCAACCAAAGAGATGAATTTTCAAACAAGATTAATTGTCAAATAAAAAGATTAATTTTCGACCAAAAAATACAATTTTTCGATAAAATACATGAATTTTTAACCAAATAGTTGAATTTTGAACTAAAAAAAAAAATAATTTTCAACCGAAAATGGAGTAGTGACATTTTTAGTTGCAAAAATGAATTTGAACCCAAACATAAGAGTTTTCAACTAAAACAATGAATCTTCAACTGAAATAGTTGATTTTTAAACCAGAAAGATGAATTTTCAACTTAAAAATGATGAATTTTTAAACAAGAAGATTAATTTTCAAATAAAAAGATTAATTTTCCACCAAAGAATGCAATGTTTTAACAAAAACCATGAATTTTTAACGAAATAATGGACTTTTTAATTAAAGAAGACCAAGAAACGAAAAACATCCAAAGGAAAAAAAAGCTTTCAATCACAGAAATGAATTTTTAATTAAAACGACGAATCTTACAAAAAAAAATTAACAAAAGAATTTAACTTTCAGCCAAATAATTTTATTTCCAACCCAAAAGATGAATATTTAATAGAAATGATAAATATTTAACTGGAATGTTTGAATTGTTAACTGAAGAGAAGAATTTTTAAACAAGAAGATTAACTTTCAAATAAAAAGATAACTATTACAAAAAATATAATTTTTAAAATTTCTGTATTATATTGGAAACTCGAATTTTGTGGGAAAATATTTAATCTTCTTGGTGACTAATTCATCCTTTTGGTTGAAAATGAGATTTTTCTTATTTAGAATTGATTTTTTAAACTGGAAATGTAACTGTTTCATTTTTTGTCAAAAATGTATCTTTACTGATAGAAATGAAATCTTCTTCGTTAAAAATTATACTATTCCGTTGAAAATTTACTTTAATTTGATTGAAAATTAAACTATTTGTTGAAAATCCGTCTTTTTTGTAAAAGAGTACTCTCTAATTATTTTTGGTAGAAAATTTATCTTTTTAGTTTGAAATGCATAAATTTGGTTGAAGATTAAATTTTTTTCAGTTGAAGATTCATCATTTTAGTTGAAAATTCACTTTGACTATTACATTTTTTGTGGAAAATTTACCTTTTTTGATAGAAATATAATCTTTTTAATTAAAAAATTATCTGTTTAGTTGAAAATTCGTTTTTTTTGTTGATAGAAAATTTGTCTTTTTTGGGTTGAAAAATCCACTATTTGGACAAAATTTCATATTTTTGGTTGAAAATTTATATTTTTACTTGAAAATTTATTAATCATGCTGAAAATACATTTTTTAAATTTAATTTTTTAACTGCAAATTGAAATATGTATTATATTTTTGGTTTGTAAATTCATCATTTTTAGAATAATATTGAATCATTGTGTTGAGAATTTATTTAGTTTTTTGTTGAAAATTGATTGTCTCAACTGAAAATTTAATTCTTCTGTTTTTGGTTTGAAAAAATAATAATTTTTTGTTATGAAAAAAAAAGATTTTTTTTTTTAATTCTGTTTTCTTTTGTCGAACATTTATTTTTCCAACATTTTGACTGTTCTAATTTTGTTTGAAAATTGATGTTTTTTCGATGAAAATTCATAAACCTTGTTGAACATGAGACTTTTTTGGTAAAAAATTAATTTTTTGGGTTGAAAATTCAACCAACTATTTGGTTACAAATTCGGTGGACGGTTTCAAATTTCCGGTCATTTTCTGGTCAATTTTTTCAATTTTCCTGGTCAACTAAAAGTAACATATTCATATTTTGAGAATAAACGCAAATATTTATTTTAATTTATGACGTTCATTATGAACGTCCTTTAACACAACAACAGTGAACAGAGAAAAAAATACTAAAAAATATTCATTTATTACAAAAAATGGAATAGTTAAACTTTCAGTTGAAAAAATTAATTTTCAACAAAAAAAAAACGAGTTTTCAACAAAATAATTCAACTTTCGACCACAGTGATGAATTTTCAAATAAAAATATGAATCTTCAACTGGAATAGTTAAATTTTAAATCAAAAAGATGAATTTTCAACTAAACACGATGAATACTTAACTGTAACACTTGAATTTTCAATTAATTTTCTATCAAAAAATAAAATTTTTCAACAAATTACATGAATTTTTAACGAAATAATAGACTTTTTAAGTAAAGAAGACAAAGGAACGAAAAAAAAACCAAAGGAAAGAAAAGTTTTCAATCAATCAGCTCATTTTTCAATCACAGAAATGAATTTTTAATTAAAACGATGAATATACAGAATAAAAAATTTTAAAAAGAGTTTAACTTTCAGCCAAATAATTTTATTTTCAACCTGAAAGATGAAAAATTATTAGAAATGATAAATATTTAACTGGAATACTTGAATTATCAACCGAAAAGAAGAATTTTTAAACAAGAAGATTAACTTTCAAATAAAAAGATAACTATTACAAAAAAATATAATTTTTTTCAACAAAATTTATGAATTTTGAACGAATTAGTTGAATTTTTAAGTGCAATAATTGAATTTTATGCCAAAAAGATTAATTTTCAACCATAAAGATAAACTTTCTACAAAAATGACGAATTTTCCACAAAGTGCATACGTTTTCAAACAAATAGTTTAGTTTTTAAATGCAAAATATCAATTTTCAACCAAATATTTGAATTTTCACCAAAAAAAAAGATAAATTGATTTTTAACAAAGTAGTTACATATTCAACCAGAGAAGAATTTTAAATTATAATGATGTATCTTCAAATTTTCTAAATTGACAAAAATTATTAAAATAATGTTTCTTTTATAATAGACTGGAAGATTTAAATTACTTTTAGCATTTCAATAAAAAAAATATGTTTAAAACAAAAATTAATTCAAGTTCTCGTGAAAAATTCAGTTCCGAGCCCGGTTTTATTGAATTTTTATTGATTATTGAAGTTTTATTTCTAATAGGGAAAGACTTTCTACGTAACGCCGAGTGTAATTCCTGCGCCCTCATCGATTGCGGAAATCGTCGAAAGTGCTGGAGGCACAATGGATAAGACCCGAAAATCCCTCGCTCAGATTCAGGAAATAAACAGCAGCGATTTAAATTATATTATCATTACACACGAAAATGATCTTCATCTTCTAGCTGATGTGACGCGAGCAAACATAAGTAAGATTTTCGAAATTTTTAATACCAAATTTAAATATTTTGATGTCTGAGATTTTTGAATTGATTTTTAAAAATTTTTATTTCAGATGTCTTCACCGCAGAAATCGTGATGAGAGCGATTGCCCGGCAAGCTTTCAAATTTGAGGAATTCGCCCAGTGAAAACTCTGCGCTCTCAAAAATTAATTTAAACTTTCCAAGTACCGAATCGGTGAAAATGTTCTCGAGAATGAAAAGTCCTTACCTTTCTTCTGCGGGACAATAAAGATACATAATTTTATGGTAGATTGTGGATTATCTTTTTGGTATTTATCCTTTTACACTTTAATAACAAGATTAATTTTTTTCAGAAAAAAGGAGTTACGTTTCTTGAGTCTGAGTTTGAAAATTTTTTAATATATCCCTATTTTCAAAAAACTTCCCCTTTTCTCTTTAAATATACGATATTTGACATTTAAATCATTATTCAATAATAAATAAAGCAATTATAGCACTCAAATTAATTGTTTAAACTTTAAAATTATTTTTTTTTCTTCCTATATTCATTTTTGAAATTGTAGGAAATAATGTTAAATGTTTCGAATTCTTTTTCAATCTTCTCTTAAAATTTATTTTCTGTATAGAAAATCTTTTTTTATTTTCCCAGAAATCTTAAGACAATTTTTTTATTCTCTTGAAATCTTTCAAAATTCTTAAAAAGTTTCAATAATTTTTTCGATATATTTAAGAATCTAGATTTTGTTTAAAATTTCTTGAAATCTCTCAATTTTTAATTATTTCGGAATATTTTTTAAAACTTCCACACCTATTAAGTATCTTTAAAAATGATTCGAGTTTTTCCTGTAATTCAAAAAAAATCTTTTAAAATTAAGAAATGTTCCACACTCCTCTCCGAAATTTTAGGAAATCATTGGAAAAGTTTTGAAATATTTAGAAAAATATTCTCTAAGAATTATTTTTATAAAATAAAAAAATTTAGGAATTTTTAGAAACAAATTTCGTTAGCTTGAAGCTTTTCTAAATTTTTGTTTTGAAATCTTTAAAAATCTTAATTTTATTTTAAACATATACGAACTTCAAAAAAAAATAATCTTCTATATCTATTCTTTTTTAAAAATTTAGGAAATCATTTAAAATGTTTTGAAATCTTTTTCAATTTTCTCTTAAAATTTATTTTTCAAAATAAAAAATCATTTGAATTTTGCTTAGGTATCTTAAGATATTTTTTTGTTCTCTTGAAACTTATCAAAATTCTTGAAATGCTCCTTTTTCAAAATCTTCAATAATCTACATTTTTTAAACACTTTTTGCAATCTTTAAAAAGGAATAAAATCTGTTCAAAACTTCTAAACCATAAAAATATATTTTATTTTATGATTTGAATTTTTCTTAATTTTATTTTAGGCCCTTTATAAACGTACTCCAACTTGAATTTTTTTAAACTTCTATTTTCTTTTTCGAAACCGTAGGAAATTATTGGAAACGTTTTGAAATCTTTTTCAATTTTCTATTAAAATTTATTTTAAAAGTTGAAAATTTATTTATATTTTCCGAGAAATCTCAAGACAATTTTTGTATTCTCTTTCAAAATTCTTAAAAAGTTTCTAATTTTTTTTTAATCTTCAAATTTTAATTAAATTTTGAATATTCTCAAAACTTCGACGCCTTCCAAGTGTCTTTTAAAATGATTCGGATTTTTCCTGAAAATAAAAAAAAAAGTTACAGTAAGGATGAAATGACAAATCTTTTTATATCACTCTGGATGGATTTCCAACGATCTAAGTACATACAATTTTTAAAAATGAATATTTAATGGCAGAAACCATTGAAAAATCATTGAAAATTATTTAAAAATGTAATATGATTTAGAAAAATATTGTTTGTTCTTTTCGACATATGAAAAGAAATGTTTAATCTTTCCCCTATTTCCCCTTTTTCGTGAGAAAACCGCCCTATTTCCCCTTTTTTGAGCTCCTTTCGCGCTGTGATCCCTGATATTATTATATTATATTTTATTTTTATTTCCAGTGCCACCAGATCTCTTCCTCCTCGGTTGCATTTTCGTCATCGTTGAATATGACACGCAGAATCCAAATGAAGTACATGTTTGGAAACAAGTGATCGAACGACACGGCGGTGAAATTGAGCCGCAATATTGTCCACGAGCCACTCACGTCCTCGCAATTACACAAAAACATCCAATTGTCGTCCAAGCTCTCCGAGAAGGAAAACGCTGTGTCAGTGCTCATTGGCTCTCCGATGTTGTAAATAAACAACAAGTGCTTCCACCATGGCACGCTCTTCATTTTCCGACACACTTCAGTTTGACCGAACTTCCCTGCAGCAAACATATCATTTCTCTCTCCGGATTCGAGGGAGAAGAACGCTCCAAAGTTAAAATCATGCTGGAGACCCTCGGGGCTAAACTAACAGTATACTTTTCGAAACATAACACCCTTCTTGTCTGCAGAAGGTAATTATAAAGAAAGTAGTTGAAGAAGGCGCTGCCTTAAATTACTTCTTCTTCCACACCCCCTATAATTCTCCTTCTCTTCCATTACTATCCCCTTTACTTCCCATACCTTCCTATACTTATCCATCCTCTAGTTTTCTCTTAACTTCTCCTTCTATCTCTCCTCTCACTCCCGATGTTTATCGTCCCCTCTCTTCTTCCATTTCCCGTTCCTTTCCCTGCTCTTCCATCAGCTCTCCTCACTTTCTCGTATACTCCTCCTCTGTCTTTTCCTACTTACCATTCCCTCACTTCCGCTAATTCCCATCTCTTCTATTTTTCGTCTCTACCCCTACTTATCCACCCTCTGCTTCTCTCCCTAGTTTCCCGACTACACCATCTCACTGTCGATAATTCCCCTCCCTTTTCTCCTACTTTCCATCTCTCAATTCCCATCTCCTCTCTTTTTCTACTTCCTCACTCTTCCCCTACTTATCCATCATCTACTTCTCTCATTACTTTCCCGACTGCACCCTCTCACTCCCGCTAATTCCCCTCTTTTTTTCTCCTACTTCCCATCCCTTGCTCTTCCATCCTATACTGCTCTCCTCACTTTCATGTCTACTCCAGCCCTCTCTTTTCCTACATACTATCCGCTCACTTCCGTATAATTCCCATCTCTCTTCTACTTTCCGTCCCTTACTCTACTTATCTATCCTTTGATTCTCTCATCACTTTCTCGACTACACCCTCTCACTGTCGCTAATTCCCCTCCCTTTTTTCCTACTTCCCATCCCTTAATTCCCAT
>CAKNXH010083448.1:0-22408 GCA_932178445.1 Andricus quercusramuli
CCTCTCACTGTCGCTAATTCTCCTCCCTTTTCTCCTACTTCCCATCCCTTAATTATCATCTCTCTTCTACTTCCCATCCCTTAATTAGCATCTCTCTTCTACTTCCCATCCCTTCCTATACTTATCCATCCTCTACTTCTCTCTTCACTTTTCCTTCTATCTCTCCTCTCACTCCCGATATTTATCGTCCCCTATCTTCTCGCACTTCCCGTTCCTTTCCCTGCTCTTCCATCATATACTTCACCTTTCCTAAGTCTCCCGTATACTTCCCTCTCTTTTCCTACTTACCATCCTCTCACTCCCGCTAATTCCCATCTCCTCTTCTATTTTCCATTCCTTCCCCTACTTATCCATCCTCTGATTCTCTCATCACTTTCGCGACTACACCCTCTCACTGTCGCTAATTCCCCTCCCTTTTTCCCTACTTCCCGTCCCTTAATTCTCATCTTCTCTCTTCCACTTCCCATCCCTTCCTACACTTATTCATCCTCTGTTTCTCTCTTCACTTCTCCTTCTAACTCTTCTCTCACTCCCGCCAATTACCGTTCCCTCTCTTCTCCCACATCCAATCCCTTTCCCTGCTCTTTCATAGTATACTTCACCTCTCCTCACTTTCCCATTTACTCCTCCCCTCTCTTTTCCTACTTACCATCCGCCCACTTCCGCTAATTCCCATCTCCCTCCTATTTTCCGTCCCTTCGCCTACTTATCCATCTTCTGTTTCTCTCCCCTCTCTCCCGCTTACACCTTCTGATTGTCGCTAATTCTCCTCCCGTTTTTCCTACTTCCCATCCCTTAATTCCCATATCCTGACTTCTACTTCCCATCCCTTCCTGTACTTATCCATCCTCTGTTTCTCTCATCACTTTCCCGACTACACCCTCTCACTGTCGCTAATTCACCTCCCTTTTCTCCTACTTCCCATCCCATAATTATCATCTCTCTTCTACTTCCCATCCCTTCCTATACTTATCCATCCTCTAGTTTTCTCTTCACTTCTTCTATCTCTCCTCTCACTCCCGATGTTTATCGTCCCCTCTCTTCTTCCATTTCCCGTTCCTTTCCCTGCTCTTCCGTCAGCTCTCCTCACTTTCTCGTATACTCCTCTTTCTTTTCCTACTTACCATTCCCTCACTCACGCTAATTCCCATCTCTTCTATTTTTCGTTCCTACCCCTACTTATCCGTCCTCTGCTTCTCTCCCAACTTTCCCGACTACACCATCTCACTGTCGATAATTCCCCTCCCTTTTCTCCTACTTTCCATCTCTCAATTCCCATCTCCTCTCTTCTTCTACTTCTCAACCCTTCTTATAACTTTATACTTATAACTTTTTTGTTGATAAGTCAAGCTGAAATTTTTTTTTGGTAAAAATTCAACTTTTTTTTTAAAAACTTATCTTTTACCGGACACTCTTTTTTGCTTGAGGATTCGACTATTTTGTTTAAAAATGTTGATAGAAACACTTTGTCAAGAAACAATTTTTTGTCGGAGGTTTATTTTTATTTGAAAATTCATCTCTTTGGTTCAAGACCTATTTAATACAAAATTCTTTTACATGGGTAAAACTTGAAGGACTTTGTTGAAAATTTGATTTTGATTTTTAATGAAGGTTTACTGTTTGGTTGAAAATTAATTTTTTGCTCAAAATTAATAAATTTTGGTGTAAAATTTAACTGTTTGATTAAAAATTAACTATTTGGTTAAAAATTCAACTATTTGGTGAAGAATAAACTTTTTTGTTAAAAAATCATATTTTCGGGTTGAAAATTCAATTGCTTTGTAGATAATTTGTCTTTTTGGCTCAAAAATTCAACAATTTTGTTAACAATTGATGTATTTTGTTAAAAATTTATCTTTTTTTCTAGAAAATTAATTTCCTTGGTGGAAAATTAATAGCTTTTGTTGTAAATTTACCTTTTTTTGGTTGAAAGTTGAAATACTTTGTTGAAAATTCTGTTTTTATGTGATATTCACCTTTCTGGTTGAAAATTTAACTTTTTTCTCAAATTCGATTTTTCTTGGTTAAATACTAGTTGAATTTTTTTTTTTTACAGAAAATATAAAGATTCCATTTTTAGCTGAAAATTCAAGAATTTTATTTAAAATTCATCTTTTTGTAATGTGAAAGTACGTCTTATTACTACTCTATTACTACTTGTTTGAAAGTTGAACTACTTTGTTGATTATTAAAAAAAGTATATAATTTTCAATTGAAAAAAATTCAAACCAAAAGAAAATGAATTTTTAACAAAATTAATTTTCAACCAAAAAGACGAATTTCCAACAAAATACGTCAATTATTCCTCATTTCAAAAATATCCAAATCTAATTTTCAAACCAAAGCAAAAGGAATTTTCAAAAAAGGTGTTGAATTTTTAATCAAGAAAGATTTTGCAGTCAATAAAGAAAAAAAATCTCAGCCAAGATGTTAAATTTTCAATCCAAAAAGACGAATTTCTGGCAAAACAGTTTAGTTTTCAATCCGAAGATATGAATTTCGAACAAAAAAGGAAATTTTCAACACAAAAATATGAATTTTCGACTGAAAAGATCAATTATCAAGCAAAAATTGAATAGTTACATTTACAGCTAAGAAATTATTTTTAATTAAATAAAAACGAATTTTCAACAGAACGGTAAAAATTTCAACCAAAGAAATGCATTTTTTACCAGAATAATGAGTCTTCAATTTGAATTTTTTTTTAAATTTCAAAATAGAATCTGGAAGGTTTTAAAGCCATTTTTTTTTTATTTTGCCTGATTTGAAAAAAATTGTAGAAAGAATTCAAGTTTCAAGATAATAAATAGCAACATTTAAATTAGATTCCTGGAAAATTTGTTTATGATTTTTTAAACACATTTTTAAACGAATATTAAAAACGATTAAGAACAAATGTTGATGTATAAATTAAGTATTCAAGCTTAAAATTGCCTAAAATTATATAATTTCAAAAATTCATACATTTAAAAAATTTTTAATAATAATTTTGAGAGATTTAATCATATTTTAGTGGATTTTAAAGAATTTATTCAAGAAAAGTGTGTTATTTCGTAGGGTTTTAAAGATTTGAAGAGATTTAAAATTATTTTTTGGATTTCACCCTGAATTCTGATTAATTTATCCTGAATTCTGATTAATTTATCCTGAATTCTTTGAAATTCTTTTGAATTTTACAATTTATTTGAATTCTTATAAATTTACTCAATTTTCCATAATTTAATTGATTTTTTAAAAGTTTTTATATAATTGGTTCTGCAGATTAATTGATAAAATGACCAAAGTATTTGAAATATTTTAAGGTATTTTTTAAATTCCTTGGCATATTCTAGGGCTTTAAAAATTTAAAGGTATTTCAAAAGATTTTAAGGGACTAGAAATATTCTGGGTTATTTTAAAAGATTATAAATAAATTTTTAATTGTTACTTTAATTTTATTGAAAATTAATTTTTTGACTGAAAATTTAACTATTCTATTTTAGTTTATAATGTATCTGTTTTAGTTGAAAATTCAACTATTTATTGAAAATCCGTCTTTTTTGGTGAAAACTTAATTTCTTTGGTTGAAAATTGAAATATTTTGTAAAAAATTTGTTTCTTTTTTTGTTACGAATTTATTTTATTAACTGAAAATTAAAAAAAATTCTTTTTTGAAGAAAATTTATCGTTTTAGTTGAAAAATTATGTATTTGGTTAAATATAAATTTTTTTTAGTTGAAGATTCATCATTTAAGTTGAAAATTCACTTTAACTGTTCCATTTTTTATGAAAAATTGATTTTTTTTATAGAAATGTAATTTTTTTCGTTAAAAAATTATCAGTTTCGTAGAAAATCTAACTATTCTATTTTTTGTTATGATTTCATTTCTCTGGCTGAAAAAAACAACTATTTACTTGAAAATACTTTTTTTTTATAGAAAATTCATCTTTTGATTTGTAAATTCCATTATTTGGTAAACAATTTTTATTTTTGGTTGAAAATTCATCATTGTGATTAAAAATTAATTTTTTTTTTATGAAAATACGTTTCTTTTTAGTTGAAAATTAATTTTTTCAATTGAAGATGTAACTACTCTATTTTTGCTTGAAAATTCATATTTTTAGTTGAAAATTAATTAATTTTTTTGGAAACTCGTTTTAATGTTTTAAAAATTCTCCAACTGAAAATTGAACTGTTACATTTTTGGTTGAAAATTGGTCTTTTCTTCTTGAAAATTCAACAATTTGGCTGAAAATGTATCTTTTTGAAACTGAAAATTCAACTATTTCGTTGAAAAATTACGTATTCTGTTATAAAATCGATTTTTCTGGTAGAAAATTATCTTTTTATTTAAAAGTTAATCTCCTTGTTAAAAAATTCTTCTTTTTGGTTGAAAATGTAAGCATTCCAGTTAAATATTTATCATTTTAGTTGAAAATTCATCTTTTAGGTTGGAAATAAAATTACTTGGTTCAAAGTTAAACTCTTTTTTCTGAAAATTATTATATATATTTTTTGAAGATTCATCATTTTAATTGGAAATTCATTTCTTTGGATGAAAAATGAGCTATTTAATTGAAAAACTGTTTTTTCTGTGGATGAAAAGGAATTTTTTGGCACCTGCCAATTTGGCACAACTCATTCAGCAATTTCTGGTGAAACACCAGAAATTTCACAAAGGCTGCGAAACCCTAAGAAATTGAAAGATTGAAAAATCTCTTTCCTAAATAGTTATTTTTCTATTTGGTTTCTTTTTTTTGCAGACCTGATGGTGCGAAGTTTAAAAAAGCGCGAGAGTGGCAAATCAGTGTCGTAAATGCCCAGTGGTTAACTGATTTGCTCTGCGGACAAATGAACGCTCTTCACCAGATCGACGCTCCAAAGTACCAACAATTCAGCCTCGGAAATCCTTTTAGATTAGATTATTCACTCCTTCCGCAATTGATGGGTAAGACCCTCGTAAAAAGAAAAGAAACTTTCAAGTGAAATCTCCTTAATTGTGAAATTTTTGTTTCAGCTGCTTGGAAGATGCCAATTAATATAACCCAAGAGTCATACGACAAAGTGAAACAAGTTGGCCAGGGACCAAATGCAATGAGAAAGTACAAGAAGCCAAGACTCGATGTGCCATTAGCGATTAAGGATCCACACTTGCTCGGTCTTGACGAGCCAATCGTAGTCAGTAATCCAGATCCTCCGCCACCAGACAAGCAACCGAGGATTCTCTTCTCCGGAATTGATCCTAGAAAACACGCGAAGGTCAGTTTTTTCACGCAGCTCATTCAGCAATTTCTGGCGAAACACCAGAAATTTCACACAGACATGTTTTTTATTTTCAACAGAAAATATGAACTTTTAATACAGAAGGTTATTTTTATGTCAAAAAAGATGAATTTTTAACGAAGCAGTTTAATTTTCAGTTAATAAAGTTATTTTTAACAATAAAAAAAAAACAAGTTTCCAACTAAGATTGTGAATCTTCAACAAAAACAAATTTTGATGAATAAATATCTATTTGAGCATTTATAATTTACAGAAAATTCGACTAAGTTGAAGAGATATTTAGATGTTTTGAAAGATTTCAAAATAATCTGGAAGATTTCAAGACATTTTTTTTTATTTTGCAGAATTAATAAAAGTTTTTGGAAAAATTCGAATCGTTTTAAATGATATTTAGAAGTTTGGAAAAAATTCCAGAATTAATTTAAAATCTGAAAAAATTCCAAAAGATGTAAAACGATATACAGATTTTTCAAGATTTTGTAATAACATTTGCAAGCTTTTCAAGGATTTTGACAGTTTTCAAGATAATCAAATTTCTTATGATTCTTGAGACAATAAAAAATGATTTTTTAGTTTGAAACATTAATTTGAAGAGATTATTTAACAAGATTTCGAAATAAAAACAGATTTTTATGAATAAATAAAAATTAAACAATTATTATTCAAGCAAAAACTCTAGTAAGTTTTAAAAAGATTCAAAAATAATTTAAAACTTTAAAAGTTTCAAAAAGCTTTAAACTAAATGTGAATTTTTGAAAATTTCGAAGAAAAAATTTAGAAGCTTTCAAAGCATTTTGAAATGATTCGAAACAATACAAAAATATTATTAAATTCCTAGACAAATTGAAAATGATTTTTTATTCTGAAAAATTAATTTTGAAAGAATATTCAAAATATTTCCTAAATCTTAAAGAAATAATCTGAAAGATTTTAAGGAATTTTTTTCATTTTGCAGGATTTATTAAAAGTTTAAAAAAAAATCGAATCAGTTTAAAAGATACCTAAAAGTTTTGAAATAATTTCAGAAATAATTAAAAATTTGAAAAATCCCGAAAAATGTAAAATAAAATATAGATTTTTGAAAATTTCGAAATAAAATTTGGAAGGTTTTTAAGGAATTGGAACATTTTAAGATAATAAAAAAATGGTTTCAGTCTAAAATATTCCATTTTTAACCAATTTAATTTGAAATTTTTTAATTAAGGAAGACATTTTTTTGAATATTTAGGAATAATTTACTTTTAATTTAAAATGAGCAATTATAAATCAAGTATTAAAAACTAAACAATTTAAAAACTGAATTATTTGAAATAAAAAGCCTTGAATCGTTGATATTTCAGAGTTAAATTGAAACTTTGTACGTTGCAATTTCAGTTGTTCTATTTAACAAATTTTTAATATGTAAATTAAATTATTAAATTTTGATGTACGAATAATAATTGAAAAATTTAAAATGATTTTTTATTTTGAAAAATTAATGTTAAGAGCATAGAAGGAATTATAAAATTTTTTGAATAATAAACAAGAATTGAACAATTATTGATTTGGAAAATATTCGAGTAAGTTTAAACTATATTTCGAAGTTTTGAAAAGATTCAAAAATAATTTTAAACGTCAATAAATTTCTAAACATTTAAAACACCATGTAGATTTTTGAAGATGTGGAACACAAAATTTATACGATTTTTAAGCATTTTGAAAGGTTTCTAATGAATACAAAATTTGTATCAAAGTTTCTAGAAAAACTAACAATATATATTTTTTTAAATTAATCTTAAAAGAATATTTAATAAGATTTTCAAAAATTTCAAAAAAGAATCTGGATGATTTTAAGGTAATTTTTGTACTTTTGCAAGATTTTCCAAAAAAATTGTTGGGAAAGTTCGAGTTCCAAGATAAAAAAATTGTTCCTAGATTCCTGAAAAATTTTTAAATTATTTTTTTAAAACCTATTTTTAAGCAAAAATTGTACAAGATTTCAAAACAAATTTTAATGTATAAATTAATGATTCTAACTAAAAATTGCTTAGAATTACATAATTTTGAAAATTCATACATTTTGTTATTCATTATTCAATTCATCCCTGGTGGAAAAAGTTTTTACAAGAAATTATATTTCTACAGCTGTAATTTTTCGTTAAACATGTACTTTTTTGTAGAAAATGTACAAAATTCAGTTAAATACAAATAGCTAACTTTTTTTTGTATTCTCTTGTAGAAAAGTAGAAAATTAATAATAATGTACAAGTTTCTACAATTAAAAAATTTGCATAAACATTTAATTAAAAAAATTTAATTAAGACTATTCCGTTTGTGTTTGTAAATTGATATTTTTCAGTCGGAAATTCAACTATTTGGTTGCAAGTTCATGAATTCCGTTCAAAAGTTATATTTTTTGGTATAAAATTGGTTAAAAATTGAACTATTTGGTTGAAAATATATTTATTTGGTTGAAAATCTGTTTTTTTGGTTGAGAATCAAACTATTTTATCAAACATTAATTTTTCTTAAACTGAAAATTGCAATGTTTGATTGAAAATTATTTTTTGTATTGGAAGTTTATATTTTTGAGTTCATAATTCAACTGTATTGTAGAAAGTTCTTTTTTTTGCTCAAAAATTCAATAGTTTGGTAAAAAATTGTTTTTTTCATTTGAAAATTAGTTTCTTGAAATGAAAATGTAGCGAATCCATTTTTGGTTTTAAGTTGATCCTTTTTATTCTGAAAATTCAACTATTTGGTTACAAGTTAATGTAATTTGTTATAATTTCGTGCTTTTTGTAGAAAATTAATCTCCTTGCTTTAAAATTCGACAATTTCAATGAAAATTTTTTTTTTCATTGACTACAAAGTCTTTTTTGGTTTAAAACTCAACTCTTGTTGAAAATTCGTGTTGTCTGAAAAGTAGATAATTTAACAGTTTGGTAGAGAATTCAACTAATTGGTCGAATTTTGAACTACTTTCTTAAAGATTCAGAATTTTAGTTAAAGTTTTTATTGTTTCTTAAAAACTAGGGTTTTTAAGTAAAAATTTCAATGTATTGAAAAATCATTGAAAATTATTTAAAAATGTAACATTTCTTACAAAAAGATTGTTTGTTCTTTTCGACATATGAAAATAAATGTTTAATCTTTCCCCTATTTTCCCCTTTTCCGTGAGAAAAGCACCCTATTTCCCCTTTTTTGAGCTCCATGTAATATTGTTTTTTTTTTTTTTTTTCTTGCAGAGGATTCGAGAATTGGGAGGCGCGATGGCTGCAAATTGGCGCGATGCAACTCATCTCGTCATGTCTGCCCCAATTCGAACTGTCAAGTTTTTATGCTGTCTCTCTCGCTGTAAATATATTGTCACTCTCCAGTGGCTCGCTGACTGTTCTGCCAAAAATACCTTCCTGGACGAAACCGCCTACATTCTCGATGACGCCGAATTTGAGAAAACTTTTGGCTGCAATATTCCGAAGGCTCTCGTGAGTCCCAATAAAGGAACTGTACTTAAGGTAACTTCAAAAAAATTTCATCCAGTAGGTCAGGAAATTTAAAAATCCTGGAATTTGTTGTTTTTACCTGAAAAAAAAAAATGGAAAAGTCCTAAATTTTGCCCATGGTTCTAGAATTTTCGTTCTTTTTAAAATAGTCTTTTAAAACTTTTTCTCTTCTGAACGAAAAAAATTACCTTTTTAACAAGAGACTTCTTATTTTATCACGATGAAAATCACTAAACTAGAATCGAAATGGTATTTGAATAATAATGGTTAGAGCAAGTAAAAAATTGGTCGGGGCAAAGTTAGAGAATTTTGAAAATGAATTTTGGGTCTAGTAATTATTTTAGTTAGTATTTTATTTGCCTTGTATTTTTATTTAATTTCTTACAGTTTGAAATATCTACTATTACATTATTCGTTGAGAATTCATATTTTTTGGTAGAAAATTCATCTCTTTGGTTGAAAATTCCTTTTTTTGGTTAAAAAATAATTTTTTAAACTAAATACGTAACTATTTTTGGCTGAAAATTGATATTTTTAAAATTGAAAATTTAATCCCTTGGGTAAAACTTGAACGACTTTGTTAAAAATTTATTTGTTTGAGCTGAAAATAATTTTTTCTCATTCAAAATTAATTAGTTAACCTACAGATATAACTTTTCTTTATTGGTAGAAAACTAATCCTCTTGGTGGAAATTTTCTCTCTTTTGATTAAAACTGCAATTTTTTGGTTAAAAATGAAATTTTTCGTTGAAAATTAATATTTTCTGGTTAAAAATGCTGTCTTTTGGCTTGAATTTTCAACAATTTCTTTGACATTTTTTTCTGTCATGGCTGAAAAATCTATATTTGTTGAAAATTCGTCTTTTTTTATTCGAAAATTCGTTTCTTTGGTCGAAAATTAATAATTTCAGATTGAAAATTCAACTGTTTTGTAGAAAATTTGTTTTTTTTTGTTTGTTAAAAGTTGACATACTTTATTAAACATTCATTCTTCGGTTGCAGAATGGCAGATTCATCGTTAATCATTTTTAGTTAAAAATTGGTAGAAAATTAATTTTCTTTGTTGAAAATTCGTCGTTTTGGTTAAGAATTCATCTTTGTAGGTTAAAAGTTAAACTATTTAGTTAAAGGTCAAAAATTTAACTATTTTATTGAAAATTTGTCATTTTTTGGTAAAAGATTAATTTTCTTTGTTGAAAATTCATCGTTTTGGTTAAGAATTCATCTTTGTAGGTTTAAAGTTCAACTCTTTGGTTAAAAATTTAACTATTTTGTTGAATTTTTTAAAATTCAATTCTTTGGTTGAAAATTTAACTATCATTATATATATAACTATATATTTAACTCCATTTTTTGTAATAAATTAATATTTTTTAGTGAAAATTTTAAGTATTTTTTTTCTCTGTTCTCTTTTGTTGTGTTAAATGATGTTTAGAATGAACGTCATAAATTAAAATAAATATTTACGTTTATTCTGAAAATATGAATATGTTACTTTTAGTTGACCAGGAAAATTGAAAAACTTGACCGGGAAATGACCGGAAAATTGAAATCGTCCGCCGAATTTTTAACCAAATAGTTTGTTGAATTTTCAACCCAAAAAATTAATTTTTTACGAAAAAAGTTTTTATTTAATTGAACTTCAACAAAAAAACGAATTTTCAAATCAATAGTTCTTTTTCAACTAAAGATATGAATTTTGTACGAAAAAGATAACATTTCACCCAAAAAATAAACGAATTTTCAACAAAATAGTTGAATTTTCCACCAAAGAAATGAATTTTTTTTATCAAAAATAGTTGAATTTTCACCTAAAACAGATACATTTTCAACTAAAAATAGAATAGTTAAATTTTCAGTAAAAAAATTAATTTTGAACAAAATTGAAGTAAATTTTCAACGAAATAGTATAATTCCACCCAAAATGATTAAACTATACTAAAATTATACTATTTCGTTTAAAATTTATTTTAATTTGATTGAAAATTTATTTTTGTACTGAAAATTTAATTATTCTATTCTTATTTGAAAATGTATCTGTTTTAGTTAAAATTTAACTCTTTGTTGATAATCAGTCTTTTTTTGGTAGAAGAGTTCTCTCATCAGTTTAAACTTCATGTTTTTGGTTGAAAATTTATATCTTTAGTTGAAAATTTAACTATTTTGTTGAAAATTCGTTACTTTTTTGGTTGAAAATTGATTTTACTAACTGAAAATTTAACTATTCTATTTTTGGTAGAAAATTGATCTTTTCACCTGAAAATTCATGAATTCGTTGAAAAATTAATTTTTTTTTAGTCGTAGATTCATGATTTTAGTTAAAAATTCACTGTAACTATTCCGTTTGTTGTGAAAAATTGACCTTTTCTGATAGAAATGTAATTTTTTTCGTTAAAAA
Source organism: Andricus quercusramuli (assembly GCA_932178445.1). NCBI lineage: Eukaryota > Metazoa > Arthropoda > Insecta > Hymenoptera > Cynipidae > Andricus > Andricus quercusramuli. Next base: position 11,147 of record CAKNXH010083448.1, read on the forward strand.
ATGATCTGTTTAGTAGAGATTTAACTATTCCATTTTTTTTGTTAGGAATTCATGTATTTCGTTGGGGGAAAAAAATATATTTAGTTGAAAATTCATTTTTTTGTTGATAGAAAATTCATGTTTTGAGTTGAAAATTCCACTATTTTGTCAAAAAATCATAATTTTTTGTTTAAAATTCATCGTTGTGATTAAAAATTAATTTCGTTGGTTAAAAATTCGTTTCTTTTTAGTTGAAAATTAATTTTTTTTACTGTAGATGTAACTGTTCCATTTTTGCTTGAAAATTTAAATTTTTAGAAGAAAATTAATTAATTTGGCTAAAAACTCGTTTTTTTTGTTATTTAAAATTTACTTTTCTAACTGAAAATTGAACTATTATATTCTTGGTTTGTAAATTTATCTTTTTTAGTTGAAATTTTTTTTGAAACCTTATCTTTTTTAGTAGAAAATTCATCTTGTGTGTGCAAAATTGAATTATTTTGTTGAGAATTCATTTTTTTGTTGTTGAAAATTTGTTGTTTGAACTGAAAATTTAATTCTATATTTTGTTAAAAAAATAATTTTTTTGTATGAAAAAAAATAATTTTGTTGAAAATTCGTTTCTTTTTTGTTGAACATTTACTTTTCTAACATTTTAACTATTTCAATTTTGGATGAGAATTGATCTTTTTAGATGAAAATAAATGTACTTTGTTGAAAATGTATCTTTTTTAGTAGAAAATTAATCTTTTGGGTTGAAAATTCAACTAATGATTATAGTGTCCGAAAACTTCATTTCAAAAATTCCCTTATTTTTCCTTGTCTAATTTTTCATTTTCCTTGATCATTAATATTCAAATACCAGCATTTTAATTTAAAAATACTTTTAACATAGAATCTTTTATAAACGGAATAAAACAGTATTTCGGACACAAATTTAGAATTTTCCAATTTATTAATTTATTTTAAACAAAAAAATGTCTTCTGCTAAAAAATATGTTTGTTTTGTAAACAAAATACTTGAATTTTCAATAAAATAATACAATTTTTATCAAAATAGTTGCATTTTCAACCTTAAAATATAAATTCCCAACAAAAAGTGTCACAGTTTATATTTCAATTAAAAAACATGAAATTTATATAAAAAAAAAAGTTTCTAAAACCAAAAGGACGAATTTTTTCTATAGAAATTGAATTTACAAACAAAAAATATGACTTCAGCAAAAAATTATTTTTCCACGAAACTGATGCATTTTACCCAACAAAAATGAAATTTTAAACTAAGGAAATTATTTTCTTTTACCAAAAAAGGAGAATTTTGAATTAAGAAAGATCAATCTTAAAAAAAAATGGAAAAGTTACATTTTCAGTTAAAAAAATTAATTAAAAAAAAAAAACAAAAAAACTTTTCTACTAAACAGTTGAAATTTTAACCAAAGACATATGCCTTTATTCTGAAAAATAAATTTTTAACAATGTAGTTTAACTTTGACCCAAGTAGTTGAATTTTCAATTTAAAAAGATTAATTTTTAACAAAATATTTAAACATTCAACCAAAGAGATGAATTTTCAACTAAAAATATAGCGCTTAAAAAAATTATTCCTTAACAAAGTGATCGAACCAAATCTTTCAAATAAAATAGTTGAATACTCAGGCTAAGAAGAATAATTTTTAAACAAAAAGTTACATTTTCATAAAAAAAATAAATGTCTACCAAAGCGGATGAACTTATAAATCAAAAAGATAAATTATAAAGAAAATAGTTGAATTTACTGATAAAAAAGATTTTAGTTGGCTTTTCTTGATCAGAATATTAATTTTAAGCCAAGAAATAAGTTTCTACGGAAAAATTGAATTTTCAATCCAAAAAGACAAATTTTTAAAAATATTTCATAAATATTTCAAAAAATTAATAAGGATTTCAAAAGATTTCAAAACATTTAGAAAGATTTTAAATGAATTCAACATTTTTTAGAAGATTTCAAAAGATTTCACACAGATTTGACATATTTCAAATGATTTTAAATGAATGTAAAGATTTCAAAAAGATTTCACAAATGTTTCAAAGATTTCATAAGAAGTTTATTAAAGATTTTGAAAAAGATTAGAATTTCAAAGATTTCAAAAAGGGTACAGTACAGCAGATTTCAAATTTTTTTAGAAGATTTCTAAAGAATTCACAAATATTTCAATGAATTAATAAGGATTTTAAAAGATTTTAAAACATTTGAAGATTTTAAACGATTTCGACATTTTTCTGAAGATTTCAAAAGATTCTACAAAGATGTTAAATGTTTCAATGATTTTAAATGAATACAAAAGATTTCAAGAATTTCAAAGATTTCAAAACATTAACAATATTTTAAACTATATCCAAATTTTTAAAAAGATTTCAAAAGATTTCACAAAGATTTTAAAGCTTTTCAATGATTTCAAACGAATGAAAAAGATTTTGGTTAAAAACTCAACTCTTGATGAAAATTCGTGTTTTTGGATGAAAGATTTAACTGTTTTGTAGAAAATTTGAATTTTTGCTCGAAATTTTAACAGTTTCATAGAGAATTTAACTAATTTGTCGAATTTTGAACTACTTTGTCAAATATTCATTTTTTACTTGAAAATTCATTATTTTAGTTAAAGTTTTTTTGTTTGTTAAAAACTAGGGGTTTTAACTAAAAATTCCAAAGTTTGGTTGAAAATTAACTTTTTAATTGAAAATTCATTGGGGAGAAAATTCAGCTTTTTCAACAATTCAACTATTTTGTTCAAAAATTATCTTATTTTTATTTTGTTTTTTCGGAAACAAATTTTGTCGTGAGTTAGGATTTTTGGGATTTCCTATCTTGTTTGCGATTTCGGAACGTTATAAACACCATGAAAAAAATGTTTCTCATGAATAAAAAATAATAATCTTTGGTTCAAGCTGAAGAAATTTCAGGTTCGAATCAATCCAAAAAACATGTTTTAGTACATTCAAAAAAACTTTAAATAAGGAAAATTTTTTTTTCGAATAATCACAGTTTTTTATTGTAAATTTCAAAAAGACAACTGAAGATATTCCGAGTTCATATTTTCCAAAAGAAGATTTAATTACTTGGTTGAGAGTTACTCTTTTGTTGAAAATTTGTTTGTTTTTTTCTCGTTCAAAACTATTTTTGTTATTGAAAATGTTACTATTCAATATTTAGTTGAAAAATGATCTTTTTTACTATTTTTATTTTTTTGTATTCTATTATTATTTATTATTTTTTTATTATTTTTTAGAAAATTTTAACTTTTTTAGTAAAAATTAATCTTATGGATTGAAAATTAATCTTCTTGTTTGTAATTTAATGATAAACATTAATTTTTAAGTGAAAGTTCAACTATTCAATTGTTGATTGACAGTTTATCTTTTTAATTGAAAATTCATGTATTTTATTGAAAATTCGTCTTATTTATTAAAAATAATCTTCTTGGTTGAAAATTTATCTGTTTGTTCAAAAATAAAACTACTTGGTTGAAAGTTAAATTAAATTTGTTTTTAAAATAAATCTGTTTTTTTTTCTGGAAAATTCATTTTTTTTTACTGAAAATTGAACTTTTTCATTTTTGTTGAAAACTGATCTTTTTTGTTCAAAATTCAGCTATTTGTTTGAAAATTGATCTTTTTCAGTTACCAAAATATGCACTGCATTTTAAGTATAAGTATATAAAATAAAAATTTATTTGAGTTATTATTCAAATTCATGGACTTTAAGAGAAAAATTCAAGAAATCATTAATTATATTAATATAATAAAATATAAAATATAAAATAAAATTATAGTAATATTAATTGAATTCCTAGAGACTGAAAAAAAACATTATTTACAATAAATTCGCAAAACTGTATACATATCTGAGTCGATTGTTTTAAAATATGCGAAATATTTGAATGGCTACATGCTATGAAAAATTATACCTGAAAAAAAACTTGGGATACCTGGAAAAAACCTGGAATTGTCAAATTTTTTCAAATTTTTGTAAAATACTTGAAATCTTTGAAAACTTTAAAATCCTTGAAACCTTTGAAATTTGTTGAAATTTTTATGAAATCTTTGAAATACTTCTGAAAGCTTTCTTTAATCTTTGTTTGTGAAATCTTTCGTATTCGTTTAAAGTCATCGAAATCTTTGAAATCGTTTAAAATCTTTTCAATGTTTTGAAACCTTTAGAATTCTTGTATAATTTTGATATCTTTATGAAATTTCTATGAAATCTTTCTGAAATCTTTTGTATTCTTTAAAAATCATAACAATATTTTCAATCTGTGCGAAATCTTTTGAAATCTGAAAAATCTAGAAATGTTCGAAATCTTTGGGAATTTGTTGTGAAATTTTTCAAATCTTTATCAAAAATCTTTTTAAATATTTGTGAAATTTTTCTCACATCTTTGTTTGTGAAATCTTTTTTATTCGTTGAAATCAGTGAATTAATAGTGAAATATTTCCAAATCTTAGAAATCTGCTGTACTGTGAACATTTCAAATCTTTGAAATCCTTTAAACTTTTGTAAAATGTACAAAATCCTTTTAAATATTATAAAATCTTTTAAATATTTTGAAACGTTTTGAAACTGAATTAAAATCGAAATTTCCAACTAATAATTTTTATAATTTGTAAGTTGAACGTCACAAAAAAATGTATACTTGTAACATTCTATATTAGCGGAGACGAAATAAAAAAAGTATAGAATTATTCAAAAAAAAAAAAAACGGGTTTTTCAACAAAATAGTTCAACTTTCAAGCAGAGTGATGAATTTTCAAATAAAATTATGAATCTTCAACTGAAATAGTTAAATTTTAAACCAAAATATTAATTTTCAATTAAAACCATGAATACTGAACTGGAACACTTGAATTTTCAACCAAAGAGATGAATTTTCAAACAAGATTAATTGTCAAATAAAAAGATTAATTTTCGACCAAAAAATACAATTTTTCGATAAAATACATGAATTTTCAACCAAATAGGCGAATTTTGAACTAAAAAAATAATACTTTTCAACCGAAAATGAAATAGTAACATTTTTAGTTGAAAAAATTAATTTTAACCCAAGCATAAGAGTTTTCAACTAAAACAATGAATCTTCAACTGAAATAGTTGATTTTTAAACCAGAAAGATGAATTTTCAACTTAAAAATGATGAATTTTTAAACAAGAAGATTAATTTTCAAATAAAAAGATTAATTTTCCACCAAAGAATGCAATGTTTTAACAAAAACCATGAATTTTTAACGAAATAATGGACTTTTTAATTAAAGAAGACCAAGAAACGAAAAACATCCAAAGGAAAAAAAAGCTTTCAATCACAGAAATGAATTTTTAATTAAAACGACGAATCTTACAAAAAAAAATTAACAAAAGAATTTAACTTTCAGCCAAATAATTTTATTTCCAACCCAAAAGATGAATATTTAATAGAAATGATAAATATTTAACTGGAATGTTTGAATTGTTAACTGAAGAGAAGAATTTTTAAACAAGAAGATTAACTTTCAAATAAAAAGATAACTATTACAAAAAATATAATTTTTAAAATTTCTGTATTATATTGGAAACTCGAATTTTGTGGGAAAATATTTAATCTTCTTGGTGACTAATTCATCCTTTTGGTTGAAAATGAGATTTTTCTTATTTAGAATTGATTTTTTAAACTGGAAATGTAACTGTTTCATTTTTTGTCAAAAATGTATCTTTACTGATAGAAATGAAATCTTCTTCGTTAAAAATTATACTATTCCGTTGAAAATTTACTTTAATTTGATTGAAAATTAAACTATTTGTTGAAAATCCGTCTTTTTTGTAAAAGAGTACTCTCTAATTATTTTTGGTAGAAAATTTATCTTTTTAGTTTGAAATGCATAAATTTGGTTGAAGATTAAATTTTTTTCAGTTGAAGATTCATCATTTTAGTTGAAAATTCACTTTGACTATTACATTTTTTGTGGAAAATTTACCTTTTTTGATAGAAATATAATCTTTTTAATTAAAAAATTATCTGTTTAGTTGAAAATTCGTTTTTTTTGTTGATAGAAAATTTGTCTTTTTTGGGTTGAAAAATCCACTATTTGGACAAAATTTCATATTTTTGGTTGAAAATTTATATTTTTACTTGAAAATTTATTAATCATGCTGAAAATACATTTTTTAAATTTAATTTTTTAACTGCAAATTGAAATATGTATTATATTTTTGGTTTGTAAATTCATCATTTTTAGAATAATATTGAATCATTGTGTTGAGAATTTATTTAGTTTTTTGTTGAAAATTGATTGTCTCAACTGAAAATTTAATTCTTCTGTTTTTGGTTTGAAAAAATAATAATTTTTTGTTATGAAAAAAAAAGATTTTTTTTTTTAATTCTGTTTTCTTTTGTCGAACATTTATTTTTCCAACATTTTGACTGTTCTAATTTTGTTTGAAAATTGATGTTTTTTCGATGAAAATTCATAAACCTTGTTGAACATGAGACTTTTTTGGTAAAAAATTAATTTTTTGGGTTGAAAATTCAACCAACTATTTGGTTACAAATTCGGTGGACGGTTTCAAATTTCCGGTCATTTTCTGGTCAATTTTTTCAATTTTCCTGGTCAACTAAAAGTAACATATTCATATTTTGAGAATAAACGCAAATATTTATTTTAATTTATGACGTTCATTATGAACGTCCTTTAACACAACAACAGTGAACAGAGAAAAAAATACTAAAAAATATTCATTTATTACAAAAAATGGAATAGTTAAACTTTCAGTTGAAAAAATTAATTTTCAACAAAAAAAAAACGAGTTTTCAACAAAATAATTCAACTTTCGACCACAGTGATGAATTTTCAAATAAAAATATGAATCTTCAACTGGAATAGTTAAATTTTAAATCAAAAAGATGAATTTTCAACTAAACACGATGAATACTTAACTGTAACACTTGAATTTTCAATTAATTTTCTATCAAAAAATACAATTTTTCAACAAATTACATGAATTTTTAACGAAATAATAGACTTTTTAAGTAAAGAAGACAAAGGAACGAAAAAAAAACCAAAGGAAAGAAAAGTTTTCAATCAATCAGCTCATTTTTCAATCACAGAAATGAATTTTTAATTAAAACGATGAATATACAGAATAAAAAATTTTAAAAAGAGTTTAACTTTCAGCCAAATAATTTTATTTTCAACCTGAAAGATGAAAAATTATTAGAAATGATAAATATTTAACTGGAATACTTGAATTATCAACCGAAAAGAAGAATTTTTAAACAAGAAGATTAACTTTCAAATAAAAAGATAACTATTACAAAAAAATATAATTTTTTTCAACAAAATTTATGAATTTTGAACGAATTAGTTGAATTTTTAAGTGCAATAATTGAATTTTATGCCAAAAAGATTAATTTTCAACCATAAAGATAAACTTTCTACAAAAATGACGAATTTTCCACAAAGTGCATACGTTTTCAAACAAATAGTTTAGTTTTTAAATGCAAAATATCAATTTTCAACCAAATATTTGAATTTTCACCAAAAAAAAAGATAAATTGATTTTTAACAAAGTAGTTACATATTCAACCAGAGAAGAATTTTAAATTATAATGATGTATCTTCAAATTTTCTAAATTGACAAAAATTATTAAAATAATGTTTCTTTTATAATAGACTGGAAGATTTAAATTACTTTTAGCATTTCAATAAAAAAAATATGTTTAAAACAAAAATTAATTCAAGTTCTCGTGAAAAATTCAGTTCCGAGCCCGGTTTTATTGAATTTTTATTGATTATTGAAGTTTTATTTCTAATAGGGAAAGACTTTCTACGTAACGCCGAGTGTAATTCCTGCGCCCTCATCGATTGCGGAAATCGTCGAAAGTGCTGGAGGCACAATGGATAAGACCCGAAAATCCCTCGCTCAGATTCAGGAAATAAACAGCAGCGATTTAAATTATATTATCATTACACACGAAAATGATCTTCATCTTCTAGCTGATGTGACGCGAGCAAACATAAGTAAGATTTTCGAAATTTTTAATACCAAATTTAAATATTTTGATGTCTGAGATTTTTGAATTGATTTTTAAAAATTTTTATTTCAGATGTCTTCACCGCAGAAATCGTGATGAGAGCGATTGCCCGGCAAGCTTTCAAATTTGAGGAATTCGCCCAGTGAAAACTCTGCGCTCTCAAAAATTAATTTAAACTTTCCAAGTACCGAATCGGTGAAAATGTTCTCGAGAATGAAAAGTCCTTACCTTTCTTCTGCGGGACAATAAAGATACATAATTTTATGGTAGATTGTGGATTATCTTTTTGGTATTTATCCTTTTACACTTTAATAACAAGATTAATTTTTTTCAGAAAAAAGGAGTTACGTTTCTTGAGTCTGAGTTTGAAAATTTTTTAATATATCCCTATTTTCAAAAAACTTCCCCTTTTCTCTTTAAATATACGATATTTGACATTTAAATCATTATTCAATAATAAATAAAGCAATTATAGCACTCAAATTAATTGTTTAAACTTTAAAATTATTTTTTTTTCTTCCTATATTCATTTTTGAAATTGTAGGAAATAATGTTAAATGTTTCGAATTCTTTTTCAATCTTCTCTTAAAATTTATTTTCTGTATAGAAAATCTTTTTTTATTTTCCCAGAAATCTTAAGACAATTTTTTTATTCTCTTGAAATCTTTCAAAATTCTTAAAAAGTTTCAATAATTTTTTCGATATATTTAAGAATCTAGATTTTGTTTAAAATTTCTTGAAATCTCTCAATTTTTAATTATTTCGGAATATTTTTTAAAACTTCCACACCTATTAAGTATCTTTAAAAATGATTCGAGTTTTTCCTGTAATTCAAAAAAAATCTTTTAAAATTAAGAAATGTTCCACACTCCTCTCCGAAATTTTAGGAAATCATTGGAAAAGTTTTGAAATATTTAGAAAAATATTCTCTAAGAATTATTTTTATAAAATAAAAAAATTTAGGAATTTTTAGAAACAAATTTCGTTAGCTTGAAGCTTTTCTAAATTTTTGTTTTGAAATCTTTAAAAATCTTAATTTTATTTTAAACATATACGAACTTCAAAAAAAAATAATCTTCTATATCTATTCTTTTTTAAAAATTTAGGAAATCATTTAAAATGTTTTGAAATCTTTTTCAATTTTCTCTTAAAATTTATTTTTCAAAATAAAAAATCATTTGAATTTTGCTTAGGTATCTTAAGATATTTTTTTGTTCTCTTGAAACTTATCAAAATTCTTGAAATGCTCCTTTTTCAAAATCTTCAATAATCTACATTTTTTAAACACTTTTTGCAATCTTTAAAAAGGAATAAAATCTGTTCAAAACTTCTAAACCATAAAAATATATTTTATTTTATGATTTGAATTTTTCTTAATTTTATTTTAGGCCCTTTATAAACGTACTCCAACTTGAATTTTTTTAAACTTCTATTTTCTTTTTCGAAACCGTAGGAAATTATTGGAAACGTTTTGAAATCTTTTTCAATTTTCTATTAAAATTTATTTTAAAAGTTGAAAATTTATTTATATTTTCCGAGAAATCTCAAGACAATTTTTGTATTCTCTTTCAAAATTCTTAAAAAGTTTCTAATTTTTTTTTAATCTTCAAATTTTAATTAAATTTTGAATATTCTCAAAACTTCGACGCCTTCCAAGTGTCTTTTAAAATGATTCGGATTTTTCCTGAAAATAAAAAAAAAAGTTACAGTAAGGATGAAATGACAAATCTTTTTATATCACTCTGGATGGATTTCCAACGATCTAAGTACATACAATTTTTAAAAATGAATATTTAATGGCAGAAACCATTGAAAAATCATTGAAAATTATTTAAAAATGTAATATGATTTAGAAAAATATTGTTTGTTCTTTTCGACATATGAAAAGAAATGTTTAATCTTTCCCCTATTTCCCCTTTTTCGTGAGAAAACCGCCCTATTTCCCCTTTTTTGAGCTCCTTTCGCGCTGTGATCCCTGATATTATTATATTATATTTTATTTTTATTTCCAGTGCCACCAGATCTCTTCCTCCTCGGTTGCATTTTCGTCATCGTTGAATATGACACGCAGAATCCAAATGAAGTACATGTTTGGAAACAAGTGATCGAACGACACGGCGGTGAAATTGAGCCGCAATATTGTCCACGAGCCACTCACGTCCTCGCAATTACACAAAAACATCCAATTGTCGTCCAAGCTCTCCGAGAAGGAAAACGCTGTGTCAGTGCTCATTGGCTCTCCGATGTTGTAAATAAACAACAAGTGCTTCCACCATGGCACGCTCTTCATTTTCCGACACACTTCAGTTTGACCGAACTTCCCTGCAGCAAACATATCATTTCTCTCTCCGGATTCGAGGGAGAAGAACGCTCCAAAGTTAAAATCATGCTGGAGACCCTCGGGGCTAAACTAACAGTATACTTTTCGAAACATAACACCCTTCTTGTCTGCAGAAGGTAATTATAAAGAAAGTAGTTGAAGAAGGCGCTGCCTTAAATTACTTCTTCTTCCACACCCCCTATAATTCTCCTTCTCTTCCATTACTATCCCCTTTACTTCCCATACCTTCCTATACTTATCCATCCTCTAGTTTTCTCTTAACTTCTCCTTCTATCTCTCCTCTCACTCCCGATGTTTATCGTCCCCTCTCTTCTTCCATTTCCCGTTCCTTTCCCTGCTCTTCCATCAGCTCTCCTCACTTTCTCGTATACTCCTCCTCTGTCTTTTCCTACTTACCATTCCCTCACTTCCGCTAATTCCCATCTCTTCTATTTTTCGTCTCTACCCCTACTTATCCACCCTCTGCTTCTCTCCCTAGTTTCCCGACTACACCATCTCACTGTCGATAATTCCCCTCCCTTTTCTCCTACTTTCCATCTCTCAATTCCCATCTCCTCTCTTTTTCTACTTCCTCACTCTTCCCCTACTTATCCATCATCTACTTCTCTCATTACTTTCCCGACTGCACCCTCTCACTCCCGCTAATTCCCCTCTTTTTTTCTCCTACTTCCCATCCCTTGCTCTTCCATCCTATACTGCTCTCCTCACTTTCATGTCTACTCCAGCCCTCTCTTTTCCTACATACTATCCGCTCACTTCCGTATAATTCCCATCTCTCTTCTACTTTCCGTCCCTTACTCTACTTATCTATCCTTTGATTCTCTCATCACTTTCTCGACTACACCCTCTCACTGTCGCTAATTCCCCTCCCTTTTTTCCTACTTCCCATCCCTTAATTCCCAT
>CAKNXH010083459.1:0-13329 GCA_932178445.1 Andricus quercusramuli
GCTATTGAATGGACAAATTGATTTCCAAAAAGTTTGTTTAAAAAAAATCATGCAGTTTCGCGAAATTTGAAAATCCAATTATGACTTCGAAATGGTTTAAAACTGACATTTCAACTTCAAAATAATGACGATAGCAGTAATAATTTAGCATATTTCCAAAAAATGAGGAATTAGGTTTTAGTTTATTCAGTGCTGAACGGAAGGGACCCAATAGTAATTAAAAATAATTAGCCAGTGTCGAGAAAAATGAAATTTGATTTTTTACTTTGTGGTTAGAAAATCTTCTCGGACTGTGAATACAAGAACACAAATCTTGAAAAATGAGCCCCCAAAAAAATCCTTTGGCAGGCATATGTAATAGAATTTATCTGATTTTTTGAGCTAATAAACCCGATTTCGAAAATTTGGCGCTTGACTCCTTTTGCATTTCTACTCTTCAAATTTAAAAAGAACTGTTGAATATTCAAGGAAAAATATGAATTTTCAACCAATAAGATTAATTTTTTAAGAAAAAAGACGAATAATCAATAAAAAACAGGAAGTTATTATTAAGTATAATAAACGAAAAAAAAAACGAAAAGGGTACTTAACCTAATATTTGATTTACACTTTACTTTGACCAAATTTCTTCAGTTTTGACTCCATCCTACATGGTTTTTTCTTCTTTTTCATTCACCTAAATAAAAACTCATTCCCTATAACAAACATTTTTCAGCAAAAATGTAATATAATTCACTTCGTTCACGAAAACTACCCTTTGTAGTTTAGGTTTCTCAATTTTAATGAAAACTTGCATTCAATTTATTTATCTCTATGAACGATTGAAATAAAAGTTCATTGTACCATTTAGTTCGATTTTATATAGAAAATAATATAAAATAAGCCATATTAATAAAATAAAACACATTTCTTTGCTGTTCCATAATAGGGACACCCATTATGGAACACCGGTACAAGAGTCCAAAAGTTGTTTCATAAGAGGTACATAAAGGTCGTTCCGCTTTTTCATAAATATTATAACTTTGCCTAAACTCAATTGAACTTTTAATATGTGTTTCGCATTCAGAAAAGATCAGCGCATTCATTGATATAGACATTTTGAAAATATATTCTACTATCGTTTAAAAATTAACGAAAATCTCAAAATTTGCCTCATGATAGGTACCTTGACCTTATTTTGATTTTGTCACCTTCCATCTTTCAGGAAAGCAGATCAAAGGGAGAAGACATGGAGACGGATTCGAGACGCAAAAGGAGTCCCAGTGAGGATTCCGATGATGCTCGTAGACGAAGATCACGAAAATATGACAGATCTCCTTCTCCGAGGAGATCTAGGTACCGAAGATCCAGATCCAGGGATCGAAGATCTCGCTCTTCTTCGAGAGATAGGAGAAGAAAAGAGACAGCCAGGCCTCAAGAATGGAACAAAACACCTGCTGCCCCTCAAACACAGACCACTGCTCCTTCTACAACTCCTGCGGGTTATGCACCTCCTCCGGTTCAATACCAGGTATTTAAAACAACAATTTATCAACAAAAGAGTTAAATTTTCAGTTAAAGAAATTAACTTGTGACCAAAAAAACTAACAAACCTTGAAATTGAAGTATGAGATTTTTTTTATTTAATTTTTTCTGAAAAAAGATCTTTCGCTCCGCTGGGAATCGAACCAAAGAACTTCAGATTGCCGGTTCGATTTCCAGTGGAGCGAAAGGAGAAGATCTTTTTTCAGAAAATATTGATTAAAAAAAATGTAAGTCATAACTCAGGGTGCACAGTCTTCCCCTTTTTTCCTTAGTTTCCCCTTTTTTCTTGAAATTTCCCTTTTTTCTCCTATTCTCAAAAAACGTTCCCCTTTTTCCCCTTTTCTTGTTGAATATGCGATATTTGAAATTTTAACTATTATTTAATAATAATTCAAGCAATTGTAGCACTTAAATAAATTATTTATGAATAAATAAGGTACACGTTTTAAGTTCTGACTATTTAAAATAACATTTTAAAGCAAGTTGAACTTTTTAAATAAGTATTAGAAGATTATCAATTTTAGTTAAAATGTACAAAGTTAAATACCTAATTTGTTCTCTCTCAAAACTTATTTTTGAAAATAAAAATGTTTAAACATTTTCCTAGGAATCTTAAAAAAAAAATTTTATTCTCTCGAAACTTTCAAAATTCCTAAAAAGCTTCTTTTTTTTAAATCATCAAGAAACTACATTCAATTTTTTTTTTGCAATCTTTAAAAGTTTTAAATTATTCTGAAATATTTTCATAACTTCTAAACCATAAAAATATTTGTTTGAGATTCGAATTTTTCCTTATTCTTTTTAGAATCCTGCATAAACTTTTCTAAACCTTCAGAACATTTTTAAAAATAATTAGAGTTTTTCCTATTATTAAAAGAAAAAACTACTGAATTATGAAAATGGACCTAAAATCTTTCCCACTTCTCGACGAAATTTTAATAAACCATTTCAAATGTTTTTAAATCTTGAAAAAAAAAAAAATTTCTTAAAATTAATTTCATAAAAGAATAGAAAATCATTTTATATTTTCCCAGAAATCTAAAGACAATTTTGTTCTCTTGAAATCTTTCCAAATTCTTAAAAAGTTTCAATATTTTTTTCGATATATTTAAGAATCTACATTTTGTTTAAAAATTTTTGAAATCTTTCAATTTTAAATTATTTTTGAATATTTTTTAAAACTTCTACATATATTATGTATCTTTTAAAATGATTCAAGTTTTTCCTGAAATTTAAAAAAAAATCTTCCAAAATTAGGAAATGTTACACATTCCTCCTCGAAATTTTAGGAAATCATTGGGAAAGTTTTGAAATATTCAAAAAAATATTCTCTCAAAATTAGTTTAACAAAATAAAAAAATCTATGAATTTTTAGAAACAAATTTCGTTTGCTTGAAACTTTTCTAATTTTTTTTCGAATTCTTTAAAAATCTTTATTTTGTTTTAAACGTATACGAACTTCATACAAAATTAATCTTTTATCATTTGAAATGATTCGAATTTTTCCTGAAATTTTTTTTTATCCTGCAAAATTAAAAAGATTGGCTTAAAATATTTGAAGCTACTCTCCAAAACTTTGGGACATGATTTGAAATGTTTTGAAATATTACAAAAAAAATATTCTCTTGAAATAAATTTAAAAAAATAACAAAATCTTAATTTTTTAAAACCTATTCGAGCTTAAATTTTGTTTAATCCTCTATATTCTTTCTCGAAATTGTAGGAAATCATTTAAAATGTTTCGAATTCTTTTTCAATTTCATCTCAAAATTTATTTTTCAAAATAAAAAATCATTTGAATTTTTTTTAGGTATTTTAAGATATTTGTTTTGGTCTCTTGAAACGTATCAAAAAACTTGAAAAGCGTCTTTTTTCGAAATATTTAACAAACAGAATAAATCGGCAAAATACGTATCGCCTACTTTCCTATTAACGACAACATACCTCGTCCCCGAGAGATTTTGCGATTTCAAGTGTAGAACAAAGCCTGATTTTAAATGGATTCGGTCTCATATTTCGATGTTGAAAAGTCAAACTAAAATATTTTTTTTTTTAATGAAAATTCACATTTTTGTTCGAAAATTTGTCTTTGATTTAAAACTTCATCTGTTTTAGTAGAAATTTCATATTTCTTGAATGAAAATGTATTCTTTTGGTTGAAAATTCAACAATTTTGTTAAAAAAATCATCCTTTTTGGTTAAACATTCAACTTCTTTGTTGAAAATTCGTTTTTTTGTTGTTGAAAATTCAAGTATCTTTGTACAAAATTTACTTCATGTCTAAAACTCGTATTTTAATGTGAAAAATCAAACTAAAATCTTTTTTTTTTAATGAAAATTCAAATATTTGTTTTAAACAATTATCCTTTCGATTAAAAAATTCATTTGCTTTAGTAGAAATTTCATCTTTCTTGGATGAAAATGTAATCATACGGTTGAAAATGTAACAATTTTGTTAAAAGTCATCCTTTTTGGTTAAAAATTCAACTGTTTTGTTGACATTTCTTTTTTTGAGTTGAAAATTCTAGTATCTTGGTAGAAAATTTACTTTTTGTTTAAAACTTATCATTTGATATTGAAAAGTCAAAGTAAATTCTTTTTTGGATGAAAATTCAGATTGTTTTTTTTTGTGTAATTTTTTTTGATGAAAATTTGTCTTTGATGTAAAAATTCATCTCTTTTAGTAGAAGTTTCATCTTTCTTGAATGAAAATGTATTCATTTGGTTGAAAATTCAACAATTTTGTTGAAAAATCGTCCTTTTTGGTTAAACATTCAAATGTTTTTTTGAAAATTCGTTTTTTGTTGTTGTTTAAAGTTCAAGTATCTTCGTACAAAATTTACTTTATGTCTAAAACTCGTATTTTAATGTATAAACGCAAACTAAAATCTTTTTTTTTTATGAAAATTCAAATATTTGTTTTTAAAAATTATCCTTATTTGTCTTCAATTTAAAAATTTGTCTGTTTTAGTAGAAATTGTATCTTTCTTGGAGGAGAATGTAATCATTTGGTTAAAAATTCAACTGTTTTGTTATCATTTCTTTTTTTGAGTTGAAAATTGTAGTATCTTGGTAGAAAATTTACTTTTTGTTTAAAACTTATCATTTGATATTGAAAAGTCAAAGTTAATTCTTCTTTGGATGAAAATTCAAATGTTTTTTTTTTCTGAAAATTTGTCTTTGATGTAAAAATCAATCTGTTTTAGTAGAAGTTTCATCTTTCTTGAATGAAAATGTAATCATTGGGTTGAAAATTCAACAATTTTGTTAAAAAGCCATCCTTTCTGGTTGAAGATTCAACTTTTTGGTTGAAAATTCATATTTTTGGTTGAAAATTCCAGTATCCTCGTACAAAATTTACTTAATGTCTAAAACTGGTATTTTGATGTGAAAAGTCATACTAAAATTTTTTGAAATGAAAATTCAAATATTTGTTTTGAAAAATTATCCTTTTGATTTAAAAGTTCATCTGTTTTATTAGAAATTTCATCTTTCTTGGATAAAAATGTAAATATTTGGTTGAAAATTCAACAATTTTGTTAAAAGTCATCCTTTTTGGTTAAAAATGCAACTGTTTTGTTGAAAATTCTTATTTTTAGGTTGAAAATTTAAGTCTGTTCGTAGAAAATTCACTTCTTGTTTAAAACTTATATTTTGATGTTGAAAAGTCAAAGTAAATTCTTTTTTTAATGAAAATTGAAATATTGTTTGGAAGCTTTCTCTTTTTAATTTAAAAATTCGTCTGTTTTAGTAGAAATTTCATCTTTCTTGGATGAAAATGTAATCATTTGGATGAAAATTCAACAATTTTGTTAAAAAGTCATCCTTTTTGTTTAAAAATTCAACTGCTTTGTTGAAAACTCGTATTTTTAGGTTGAAAATTCAAATTAATTCGTAGAAAATTTATTTTTTGTTAAAAACTCATATTTTGATGTTAGAAAGTCAAAGTAAAATCTTTTTTGGATGAAAATTCATCTTTTTGTTTTGAAAATTTGCCTTCTTGATTTAAAAATGTATGCATTTTAGTAAAAAATTTCATCTTTCTTGGATGGAAATGTAATCATTTGGTTGAAAATGCAACAATTTTGTTAAAAGTCATCCTTTTTGTTTAAAAATTCAACTGTTTTGTTGAAAATTCGTATTTTTGGTTGAAATACCATGAAAGATTACTTCTTAACAAAATATTTATATTCTCAACAAAATAACTACATTTTTACCCTAAAAAGATGAATTTAAAAAAAAGGATGACTTCTAACAAAATTGTTGAATTTTCAACCAAATGACTACATTTTCATCGAAGACAGATGAAATTTCTACTAAAACAGATGAATTTTTAAATCAAAAGGATAATTTTTCAAAGTAAATATTTGAATTTTCATTAAAAAAAAAAAGATTTTTGTTTGACTTTTCAACATGAAAATTATGAGTTTCAAACAAGAATTAAACTTCCGACTTGATAGTTGAATTTGCAACAAATCATTTGAATTTTTAACCAAACATTTGCATTTTCGGCAAAAAAGTATGACTTTTTAGTCAAGTGGTTGAGTTTTTCAACAAATAATAAAATTTATAACTAAAAAAATAATCTTCAGGAGGAAGCAACTGCAAAAAAATGAAATATAAATACAAGTCAAATAAATAACTAACATGAATATTATATCAGTCTTACCGCCAGATTTCATTTGTAAAATTCTATAATTTTTCCCTGACCAATTTTTCATTTTCCCCAACCATTAATATTGAAAGACCAAAATCTTAACTTGTAACATTTTTAAAATAAAATCTTTTATAAACAGAATAAAACAAATTAAAACTGAAAGTTTTCAGATTTATCCTGCTTGACTGTCATTTTAAGTTATAGAAATTCCTTGACTTTTTTAAAATTGTTTTTGGCTAAGTTCGTTTTGAATATTTTGCAACGATTTCACGGATTTCAAAAAATTCACAAAGATTTAAGAAAAATTTCACAAATATTTCAAAAGATTTGACAAAGATTTCACCAAATTTTCCCAAAGATTTCGAACATTTCATAAAGATTGCAAGGATTTCAAAGATTTGAAAAAGGCGTGTACACCAGATTTTAAATATTTCACAAAGACTTCGAACATTTCCAAATATTTTTTTAAAAATTTTCAAAACATTTTAAAAAGGGTATAGTAAACCAGATTTCTAAGATTTAAAAAGATTTTGCACATATTGAAAATACTTTAATGATTTCAAATGAATACAAAATATTTCAAAACATTTAAAACATTTTTAACGATTTCAATTATTTCAAATGAATACGAAAGATTTCGAACATTTTCAAATATTTTAAAACTTTCAAATTTTTCTAAGGTTTTTAAACTTTCAAGAGATTTCAAAGATTAAAAGAAAAGCTATAGTAAACCAGATTTCTAAGGTTTCGAAAGATTTTACATATTTTATTCGTATTTTGAAAAAATCATTTTCGATTTAACGTTTTAGTCATAGTTCATTTACATTTGAAAATTTTGGAAAATTTCCAAATTTTGAGTACCGTTTATATTTTTTAATTAAAACTTTTGACATTTCGGAAAATGTGTGTTCGATTTTTTTATAATAAATTTTGTTACTTTTTTATTTAAAAAACAACTTTGAAATATTACGCAATTGAAAATCTGATTTCATTCATTCTAATACTTTTAGTTTTCATTTCAATCCAGTTCTATCCAGTTTTAGGCTTGGACTCGTAGATTTGAAAGGCGATATCTTTCAGATTTTTTTTTTCTATGATGCTAAGAAAAATCTTTCTGGTGACTATTTTCTATGTTGCTTATGTAAATTCACAAGAACGATTAATTATTTAAACATTTTCCATAAACGAATAAGCTCAATTTGTTTACGGAATCAACTAAGAATGTATTTCCGATTACTCTTTTCTATGTTGCTTTGTAAATTTACAATAATTAATAATAATTTAAACAATTTTCATACAGAAATTTAAAGTTTTACTATTTTTTAACAAATAGGTAGAGTTTGTCTATTTTTTAACAAATATGCTACATTTTCTTACAGAATTAGCTAAGAATATCTTTCCAATGCGTTTTTTGTATGATAATTTGCAAATTTTCAAGAATTAATAATTATTTATTATTATGTATTTCCAGTAAATCTTTTCTACGATACTTTGCAAATATACAATAATTATTAATTACTTTAACAATTTTCCTAAACATATTCAGAGTTTGTCTATTTTTCAAGGAATAGGAATTGACTCAATTTGTTTACAGAACCAAAAAGAATGTATTAAAAATAAGTATTTTTTAAGCAAATTTACAATAATTGTTGATTATTTTAACAATCTTCATAAACATATTCAGATTTTGGCTGTTTTTCAACAAATAGGCTAAATTTGTTTACTAATTCAACTAAGAATATCTTTCCGATGACTTTTATCTATGATCCTTTCTACATTTACAATAATTTTAAATTATTTAAACAATTTTCATAAAAAATTCAGAATTTTGCTACTTTTCAGCGATTAGGCATTCAAATAAATTATTTATGAATAAATAAGGTACACGTTTCAAGTTGAGACCATCAAAAATAAATACTCTTTAAAAAAAATATGGAGATGAAACATTTTAAATCAAGTTGAAAATGTGAAAACTGGAGACAGAAGTTTATTATCCAATATAAAATTGGAACAGTTACAAAATATACAGTATTTTTCAAACAAGTATCAGAAGATAAACACATTTCAGTTTAAATGTACAAAGTTAAATACTCAATTAAAAAATGGAATATTCCAAATTCATCAACTGCTACTTTAAATGTTTTGACTTGAGCAATTTCTAATTTTTTTAAGTCTTCACTTGAAAATTCAACTGTTGTTGAAACTTTTTTTTTCGTTGAAAATTAATTTTTTTAAACTCAAAATTGAACTATTCCATTTGTGTTTTGAAAATTGATATTTTTTACTTGAAAATTCAACTATTTTGTTGCAAGTTCGAATTTTGTTCAAAAGTTATATTTTTTGGCGGAAAGTTGGTTAAAAATTTAACTATTTGGTTGAAAATATATTTATTTGGTGGAAAAGCTGTCTTTTGGGTTGAAAATCAAACTACTTTGTTAAGAATTCATTTTTTCAAACTGAAAATTGCAGTTTTCGATTAAAAATTATTTTTTGTATTGAAAGGTTATATTTTTGAGTTGAAAATTCAAATATATTGTAGAAAGTTCTTTTTTTTCCTCAAAAATTCAATAATTTGGTAGAAAATTGGTTTTTTCATTTGAGAATTAGTTTTTTTAAACGAAAATTTTGCAATTCCATTTTTGGTTCAAAATTGGTCTTTTTTATTTTGAAAATTCAAATATTCGGTTAAAAATTCATCATTTCAGTTACACTTTTTTTTGTTTGTTAAAAATGAGGTTTTTAACTAAAAAATTTAATTTTTGGTTGAAAATTATCTTCTTAATTGAAAATTAATATTGTTGTGTTGAAAAATCAACTGGATTGTAGAAAATTCTTCTTTCAAGCTTCAACATTCAACAATTTGGGCGAAAATTCAGTTTTTTTAATTGAAAATTAATTTTTCGAAACAAAAATGTAACTATTCCATTTTTGGTTAAAAACTGATGTTCTAAATTCAACAATTGAAATATTTTGTTCAAAACTTATCTTATTTTCATTTTGGTTTTTCGGAAAAAAATTTTGTCGTGAGTTAGGATTTTTGGGATTTCCTATCTTTTTTGCGATTTTGGTACATTATAAACACCATGAAAAAAATGTTTCTCAGGAATAAAAAATAACATGTTTCTTTGGTTCAAGCTGAAGAAATTTCAGGTTCGAATTAATCCAAAAAAAATTTGTTTAGTACATTTAAAAAAAATTTAACTAAGGCGAATTTTTTTTTCTAATTATTACCATTTTTAATTGTAAATTTCAAAAAGACAACTGAAGATATTTACCGATTAAAAAATTTTTTTCTTCACTTATTTTGGATGTCGTCCCACAAATTGTAACCCAAACGATTCGACTAATTTTAATATTTTCACTTCGCTCTACTGAAGAGAATAGTTTTAAATTTACATTGAAAGTACCCAATTTTTTAAAAATAAATTCTTTAATGGCAGAAATCATTGAAAAATCATGGATTTTTTTTTTTAATTTCACATTTGTTATAAGAAGATTGTTTTTTTTTTCGACATGTAAAAATAAATGTTTAATCTTTCGCCTATTTTTCCCATTTTTCGTGAGATAATTACCCTATTTCACCTTTCTTGAGCTCCTTTTGCGCTGTGAACCCTGTCAGTTTGATTGAAAATTAATTTCTTGAACTGAACATTTAATTGTTCCATTTTTATATAAAAATTGATCTATTCTAGTTCGAAATTCAACAATTTGGTTGAAAATTGTATTTTTTGGTAGAAAATTAATTTTTCCTACCTTTGAAATTCGGTATATCTAAGTTTAGTTACCGTTACTTAGTTTTGAGTAAGCTTGAAAATTGATCTTTTCTGATTCGAAATTCAACTACTTGGTTGAAAATTCATGTATTTTGTTGAAAAATTGTATTTTTTGGTAGAAAATTAATCTTTTTATTTGAAAATTAATCTTGTTTTTGAATTATTCCATTTTTTGTAAAAAAAATTGATATCTTTTTAGTGGTAAATTTAAGTATTTTTATTAAAATTGATTCATTTTCCAATTTTTTTCTCTGTTGTGTTAAAAGATGTTTAGAAGGAACGTCATGAATTGAAAAAAGGTTTGCGTCTTGCAGCAAATATGAATATGTAACTTTTAGTTGACCGGGAAAATTGATGAAATTGACCGGGAAAAATCGGGAAATGACCAGGAATTTGAAATCGTTCGCTGAATCGCCACCCTGTTTAAGTACTGTCCCTAATTTTGTAAATTCTTTTACAGGGTCCACCACCGCCAAACACAACTCAGCCTCCTCCACAGTTGGGAACATACGCTCCGGGTTACAACAACTACAACTACAATTACGGTCAGGGCTACGAATATAGCTACCAACAACCACCGGGCTATCGCAGCGTAAGTCCCTTAGTTCTAAGCCACACTTTACACCATTTAAACTCACTACCCAGCAAACTATTATTATTCCTATCTTTCGATTGAGTTTCTATCACCTTCTTTTCTACACAAAAAGTAAGTTTCTAAAAGATGTGGCGGGAGATCGTGCTAAATGTAGACTAGACCTTCTTCGACTGTGTGAAAAAAAAAAGTAGAATCGCAATATGCGAGGCACATGGGATCACTTTTGAATTAGGAGAATAATTGTTCAGTAATAAGCGCTTGAGTTTGAATCTGGTTGCTGGTGGGTCTGTTCGCGATGTGCGCACATTTACGAAAGATACCTTGCACGCAATTTGTACCATCAAATACGTTTTCGTTTGATGGTGGTTTGCAATGACGCATTCTTTCCCTCGTAAGTATTATATGATATTCGCGTTATTTATTGTTCACTGGCGTCAACAAATGGAAAACTGAGTAAGGCGTGTATCGACTCGAAGATTCTGCAATGTTTTTCTCAAATTCCTGATTTCAAATAAGGATGTGAAAAGGTAAGGGTTTGTGGAAACATCGTCGGGGATCTCGGAATAAAGAAAAATATTAATTTCCTAGGACTATCCGCCGCCGAACTGGCAGGGAAATCAAGTACCATATAACAATCAGCAAGCGCCACCACCACCAACGCTGACGACGTCCCAGGAGTCGGCTCGAACAGTCGAACCTGTTCCACCAGGAATGGTGCCACCGACTTTGCCTAGACCCGAAGACGCAAAGAAAGAAGGTGAACAATTGACAAATTCTTATTGAAATTATACACCGATTTCACCACTAATGCATATATACTTTTAGATACTTTTTTAAAGATTTCAACCTTCCATGCAAGTAGCCATATTGTTGCGCCATTTCTCAAGTTACAAATTATATTTTTAGTCGTGCACAATAATTACAAATGGACTCTCTTGAATCTTCTTGACTAATCAATGCTAAAAGTCAATTATAATTTATTTTTCGTCCCTGTCTCTTGTATTAAATCAATTTTTCATCCGATCATTCACATATCTTCAATGCCTTTCGAACTGAATGGTCGAGCAGCAATCGCAGCTGAAGTGAAACAGCAAAAAGCAACACTAGCAAAACAGCGTGAAGAATACGTTAAGAAATCTGGAACACTCCAGCGTGAACTGGAAATTTTGCGACAACAGTGCGATGAAATCGGCAAAGAAGCGGGCGGAAGAGAGAACAACAGAATCATCAAAGAAAATCAAAAATTGCAGGTAAATATCAGCAAAATCATTCTTGGGAGATTACCAAATCTTGAAAAATGCACAATATTTAAATAGGAACAATTGTGGTGGTCGCCTTTGGTCAATCTCAGGGTGGCCGCTGGACCGGAAACCGGGAATTTTACCAATTTTTAGAAAAAAAATCGCATCACATGATATAATGCAATTTAAAATAAGTTTGATTTCAACTCTATTCTTTTTTTTACTTTCGTAAAAGAAGAGGTAAATTTTCAACTGAAATGATCATGAAAAATAGTTAATATTTGAACTAAAAAATATTTTAATTTTTAATAAAAAACAGTTAAATTCTACTAAAAAAGACGAATTTTCAACAAAATAGTTGGATTCTTAACCAAAAAAGATTAATTTGTAACTAAACAGTTGAATTTCTAACTTAAAAAATTTAATTCTACCAAAACTAGTGTATTTTCAAACCAAAAAGACGAAATTTCAACAAACTAGTTGAATTTTCAACAAAAAAGTTCATTTTCAACTAAATAGTTGATTTTTTTACCAAAATATTCAAATGCTCAACCAACAAAAAAAAAAGAATTTTTAACACAGTTCAATATTCAACCAAGCAATTCGGTTTTCAACTGAGGCAAATTTGAATTTACATTAAAAAACAGTTAAACTCTACTAGAAACGACGAATTTTCCACAAAGTAGTTAAATCGTCAAACAAAAAAGATTAATCTTTAACCAGTTTCTTTTTTAACAGCAAAAACTTAATTTCTACCAAAACGGATGAATTTTCAAACAACAAAAAAACGAGTTTTCTACAAACAAGTTGAATTTCCTTACCAAAATATTTTGAATGCTCAACAAAAAGGCGAATTTTTAACAAAATATTTTAATTTTCAACTAAAAATATCGATTTTCAACAAAATAGTTACATTTTCAAACAAAGAGATGCATTTTTAACTGAAAGGATTAATCTTCAGCCAAAAAATGTGGTTTCTCAATGAAAAATGTAATAGTTGATATTTTAACTAAAAAAGATTTTAATTTAAAATAAAAAACGATCGAATTCTACCAAAGAAGACACATTTTCCACAAACCAGTTGAATTTTCAACAAAAAAGTTAATTTTCAACCAAATAGTTGATTTTCTTACCGAAATATTGAAATGATCAACAAAAAAGGCGAATTTTTAACAAAATATTTGAATTTTCAATTTGCAAATATCAATTTCCAACAAAATAGTCACATTTTCAGCCAAAGAGATACATTTTTAACTAAAAGGATGAATTTTCAACCAAAAACATTAATATTGTACGGAGTAGTTCAGTTTTCAACCAAGTAGTTGAGTTTTCTGCCAAAAAAGATGGATTTTCTATAAAAAATGAAATAGTTCACATTTTAACTAAAAAATGTTTTAATTTAAAATAAAAAACAGTTAAATTTTGCCAAAGAAGACGAAACCAAATAGTTTAAATTGCAACTAAAACAGATCAATTTTAAAAAATAAAAAAATAAAACTTTACAAAAATAATTACATTTTGAATGAAAGTAATCAATTT
>CAKNXH010083460.1:0-13260 GCA_932178445.1 Andricus quercusramuli
GCTATTGAATGGACAAATTGATTTCCAAAAAGTTTGTTTAAAAAAAAGCATGCAGTTTCGCGAAATTTGAAAATCCAATTATGACTTCGAAATGGTTTAAAACTGACATTTCAACTTCAAAATAATGACGATAGCAGTAATAATTTAGCATATTTCCAAAAAATGAGGAATTAGGTTTTAGTTTATTCAGTGCTGAACGGAAGGGACCCAATAGTAATTAAAAATAATTAGCCAGTGTCGAGAAAAATGAAATTTGATTTTTTACTTTGTGGTTAGAAAATCTTCTCGGACTGTGAATACAAGAACACAAATCTTGAAAAATGAGCCCCCAAAAAAATCCTTTGGCAGGCATATGTAATAGAATTTATCTGATTTTTTGAGCTAATAAACCCGATTTCGAAAATTTGGCGCTTGACTCCTTTTGCATTTCTACTCTTCAAATTTAAAAAGAACTGTTGAATATTCAAGGAAAAATATGAATTTTCAACCAATAAGATTAATTTTTTAAGAAAAAAGACGAATAATCAATAAAAAACAGGAAGTTATTATTAAGTATAATAAACGAAAAAAAAAACGAAAAGGGTACTTAACCTAATATTTGATTTACACTTTACTTTGACCAAATTTCTTCAGTTTTGACTCCATCCTACATGGTTTTTTCTTCTTTTTCATTCACCTAAATAAAAACTCATTCCCTATAACAAACATTTTTCAGCAAAAATGTAATATAATTCACTTCGTTCACGAAAACTACCCTTTGTAGTTTAGGTTTCTCAATTTTAATGAAAACTTGCATTCAATTTATTTATCTCTATGAACGATTGAAATAAAAGTTCATTGTACCATTTAGTTCGATTTTATATAGAAAATAATATAAAATAAGCCATATTAATAAAATAAAACACATTTCTTTGCTGTTCCATAATAGGGACACCCATTATGGAACACCGGTACAAGAGTCCAAAAGTTGTTTCATAAGAGGTACATAAAGGTCGTTCCTCTTTTTCATAAATATTATAACTTTGCAATTTTGAAAATATATTCTACTATCGTTTAAAAATTAACTAAAATCTCAAAATTTGCCTCATGATAGGTACCTTTACCTTATTTTGATTTTTTCACCTTCCATCTTTCAGGAAAGCAGATCAAAGGGAGAAGACATGGAGACAGATTCGAGACGCAAAAGGAGTCCCAGTGAGGATTCCGATGATGCTCGTAGACGAAGATCACGAAAATATGACAGATCTCCTTCTCCGAGGAGATCTAGGTACCGAAGATCCAGATCCAGGGATCGAAGATCTCGCTCTTCTTCGAGAGATAGGAGAAGAAAAGAGACAGCCAGGCCTCAAGAATGGAACAAAACACCTGCTGCCCCTCAAACACAGACCACTGCTCCTTCTACAACTCCTGCGGGTTATGCACCTCCTCCGGTTCAATACCAGGTATTTAAAACAACAATTTATCAACAAAAGAGTTAAATTTTCAGTTAAAGAAATTAACTTGTGACCAAAAAAACTAACAAACCTTGAAATTGAAGTATGAGATTTTTTTTATTTAATTTTTTCTGAAAAAAGATCTTTCGCTCCGCTGGGAATCGAACCAAAGAACTTCAGATTGCCGGTTCGATTTCCAGTGGAGCGAAAGGAGAAGATCTTTTTTCAGAAAATATTGATTAAAAAAAATGTAAGTCATAACTCAGGGTGCACAGTCTTCCCCTTTTTTCCTTAGTTTCCCCTTTTTTCTTGAAATTTCCCTTTTTTCTCCTATTCTCAAAAAACGTTCCCCTTTTTCCCCTTTTCTTGTTGAATATGCGATATTTGAAATTTTAACTATTATTTAATAATAATTCAAGCAATTGTAGCACTTAAATAAATTATTTATGAATAAATAAGGTACACGTTTTAAGTTCTGACTATTTAAAATAACATTTTAAAGCAAGTTGAACTTTTTAAATAAGTATTAGAAGATTATCAATTTTAGTTAAAATGTACAAAGTTAAATACCTAATTTGTTCTCTCTCAAAACTTATTTTTGAAAATAAAAATGTTTAAACATTTTCCTAGGAATCTTAAAAAAAAAATTTTATTCTCTCGAAACTTTCAAAATTCCTAAAAAGCTTCTTTTTTTTAAATCATCAAGAAACTACATTCAATTTTTTTTTTGCAATCTTTAAAAGTTTTAAATTATTCTGAAATATTTTCATAACTTCTAAACCATAAAAATATTTGTTTGAGATTCGAATTTTTCCTTATTCTTTTTAGAATCCTGCATAAACTTTTCTAAACCTTCAGAACATTTTTAAAAATAATTAGAGTTTTTCCTATTATTAAAAGAAAAAACTACTGAATTATGAAAATGGACCTAAAATCTTTCCCACTTCTCGACGAAATTTTAATAAACCATTTCAAATGTTTTTAAATCTTGAAAAAAAAAAAAATTTCTTAAAATTAATTTCATAAAAGAATAGAAAATCATTTTATATTTTCCCAGAAATCTAAAGACAATTTTGTTCTCTTGAAATCTTTCCAAATTCTTAAAAAGTTTCAATATTTTTTTCGATATATTTAAGAATCTACATTTTGTTTAAAAATTTTTGAAATCTTTCAATTTTAAATTATTTTTGAATATTTTTTAAAACTTCTACATATATTATGTATCTTTTAAAATGATTCAAGTTTTTCCTGAAATTTAAAACAAAAATCTTCCAAAATTAGGAAATGTTACACATTCCTCCTCGAAATTTTAGGAAATCATTGGGAAAGTTTTGAAATATTCAAAAAAATATTCTCTCAAAATTAGTTTAACAAAATAAAAAAATCTATGAATTTTTAGAAACAAATTTCGTTTGCTTGAAACTTTTCTAATTTTTTTTCGAATTCTTTAAAAATCTTTATTTTGTTTTAAACGTATACGAACTTCATACAAAATTAATCTTTTATCATTTGAAATGATTCGAATTTTTCCTGAAATTTTTTTTTATCCTGCAAAATTAAAAAGATTGGCTTAAAATATTTGAAGCTACTCTCCAAAACTTTGGGACATGATTTGAAATGTTTTGAAATATTACAAAAAAAATATTCTCTTGAAATAAATTTAAAAAAATAACAAAATCTTAATTTTTTAAAACCTATTCGAGCTTAAATTTTGTTTAGTCCTCTATATTCTTTCTCGAAATTGTAGGAAATGATTTAAAATGTTTCGAATTCTTTTTCAATTTCATCTCAAAATTTATTTTTCAAAATAAAAAATCATTTGAATTTTTTTTAGGTATTTTAAGATATTTGTTTTGGTCTCTTGAAACGTATCAAAAAACTTGAAAAGCGTCTTTTTTCGAAATATTTAACAAACAGAATAAATCGGCAAAATACGTATCGCCTACTTTCCTATTAACGACAACATACCTCGTCCCCGAGAGATTTTGCGATTTCAAGTGTAGAACAAAGCCTGATTTTAAATGGATTCGGTCTCATATTTCGATGTTGAAAAGTCAAACTAAAATATTTTTTTTTTTAATGAAAATTCACATTTTTGTTCGAAAATTTGTCTTTGATTTAAAACTTCATCTGTTTTAGTAGAAATTTCATCATTCTTGGATGAAAATGTATTCTTTTGGTTGAAAATTCAACAATTTTGTTAAAAAAATCATCCTTTTTGGTTAAACATTCAACTTCTTTGTTGAAAATTCGTTTTTTTGTTGTTGAAAATTCAAGTATCTTTGTACAAAATTTACTTCATGTCTAAAACTCGTATTTTAATGTGAAAAATCAAACTAAAATCTTTTTTTTTTAATGAAAATTCAAATATTTGTTTTAAACAATTATCCTTTCGATTAAAAAATTCATTTGCTTTAGTAGAAATTTCATCTTTCTTGGATGAAAATGTAATCATACGGTTGAAAATGTAACAATTTTGTTAAAAGTCATCCTTTTTGGTTAAAAATTCAACTGTTTTGTTGACATTTCTTTTTTTGAGTTGAAAATTCTAGTATCTTGGTAGAAAATTTACTTTTTGTTTAAAACTTATCATTTGATATTGAAAAGTCAAAGTAAATTCTTTTTTGGATGAAAATTCAGATTGTTTTTTTTTGTGTAATTTTTTTTGATGAAAATTTGTCTTTGATGTAAAAATTCATCTCTTTTAGTAGAAGTTTCATCTTTCTTGAATGAAAATGTATTCATTTGGTTGAAAATTCAACAATTTTGTTGAAAAATCGTCCTTTTTGGTTAAACATTCAAATGTTTTTTTGAAAATTCGTTTTTTGTTGTTGTTTAAAGTTCAAGTATCTTCGTACAAAATTTACTTTATGTCTAAAACTCGTATTTTAATGTATAAACGCAAACTAAAATCTTTTTTTTTTATGAAAATTCAAATATTTGTTTTTAAAAATTATCCTTATTTGTCTTCAATTTAAAAATTTGTCTGTTTTAGTAGAAATTGTATCTTTCTTGGAGGAGAATGTAATCATTTGGTTAAAAATTCAACTGTTTTGTTATCATTTCTTTTTTTGAGTTGAAAATTGTAGTATCTTGGTAGAAAATTTACTTTTTGTTTAAAACTTATCATTTGATATTGAAAAGTCAAAGTAAATTCTTCTTTGGATGAGAATTCAAATGTTTTTTTTTCTGAAAATTTGTCTTTGATGTAAAAATCAATCTGTTTTAGTAGAAGTTTCATCTTTCTTGAATGAAAATGTAATCATTGGGTTGAAAATTCAACAATTTTGTTAAAAAGCCATCCTTTCTGGTTGAAGATTCAACTTTTTGGTTGAAAATTCATATTTTTGGTTGAAAATTCCAGTATCCTCGTACAAAATTTACTTAATGTCTAAAACTGGTATTTTGATGTGAAAAGTCATACTAAAATTTTTTGAAATGAAAATTCAAATATTTGTTTTGAAAAATTATCCTTTTGATTTAAAAGTTCATCTGTTTTATTAGAAATTTCATCTTTCTTGGATAAAAATGTAAATATTTGGTTGAAAATTCAACAATTTTGTTAAAAGTCATCCTTTTTGGTTAAAAATGCAACTGTTTTGTTGAAAATTCTTATTTTTAGGTTGAAAATTTAAGTCTGTTCGTAGAAAATTCACTTCTTATTTAAAACTTATATTTTGATGTTGAAAAGTCAAAGTAAATTCTTTTTTTAATGAAAATTGAAATATTGTTTGGAAGCTTTCTCTTTTTAATTTAAAAATTCGTCTGTTTTAGTAGAAATTTCATCTTTCTTGGATGAAAATGTAATCATTTGGATGAAAATTCAACAATTTTGTTAAAAAGTCATCCTTTTTGTTTAAAAATTCAACTGCTTTGTTGAAAACTCGTATTTTTAGGTTGAAAATTCAAATTAATTCGTAGAAAATTTATTTTTTGTTAAAAACTCATATTTTGATGTTAGAAAGTCAAAGTAAAATCTTTTTTGGATGAAAATTCATCTTTTTGTTTTGAAAATTTGCCTTCTTGATTTAAAAATGTATGCATTTTAGTAAAAAATTTCATCTTTCTTGGATGGAAATGTAATCATTTGGTTGAAAATGCAACAATTTTGTTAAAAGTCATCCTTTTTGTTTAAAAATTCAACTGTTTTGTTGAAAATTCGTATTTTTGGTTGAAATACCATGAAAGATTACTTCTTAACAAAATATTTATATTCTCAACAAAATAACTACATTTTTACCCTAAAAAGATGAATTTAAAAAAAAGGATGACTTCTAACAAAATTGTTGAATTTTCAACCAAATGACTACATTTTCATCGAAGACAGATGAAATTTCTACTAAAACAGATGAATTTTTAAATCAAAAGGATAATTTTTCAAAGTAAATATTTGAATTTTCATTAAAAAAAAAAAGATTTTTGTTTGACTTTTCAACATGAAAATTATGAGTTTCAAACAAGAATTAAACTTCCGACTTGATAGTTGAATTTGCAACAAATCATTTGAATTTTTAACCAAACATTTGCATTTTCGGCAAAAAAGTATGACTTTTTAGTCAAGTGGTTGAGTTTTTCAACAAATAATAAAATTTATAACTAAAAAAATAATCTTCAGGAGGAAGCAACTGCAAAAAAATGAAATATAAATACAAGTCAAATAAATAACTAACATGAATATTATATCAGTCTTACCGCCAGATTTCATTTGTAAAATTCTATAATTTTTCCCTGACCAATTTTTCATTTTCCCCAACCATTAATATTGAAAGACCAAAATCTTAACTTGTAACATTTTTAAAATAAAATCTTTTATAAACAGAATAAAACAAATTAAAACTGAAAGTTTTCAGATTTATCCTGCTTGACTGTCATTTTAAGTTATAGAAATTCCTTGACTTTTTTAAAATTGTTTTTGGCTAAGTTCGTTTTGAATATTTTGCAACGATTTCACGGATTTCAAAAAATTCGCAAAGATTTAAGAAAAATTTCACAAATATTTCAAAAGATTTGACAAAGATTTCACCAAATTTTCCCAAAGATTTCGAACATTTCATAAAGATTGCAAGGATTTCAAAGATTTGAAAAAGGCGTGTACACCAGATTTTAAATATTTCACAAAGACTTCGAACATTTCCAAATATTTTTTTAAAAATTTTCAAAACATTTTAAAAAGGGTATAGTAAACCAGATTTCTAAGATTTAAAAAGATTTTGCACAGATTGAAAATACTTTAATGATTTCAAATGAATACAAAATATTTCAAAACATTTAAAAGATTTTTAACGATTTCAATTATTTCAAACGAATACGAAAGATTTCGAACATTTTCAAATATTTTAAAACTTTCGAATTATTTCTAAGGTTTTTAAACTTTCAAGAGATTTCAAAGATTAAAAGAAAAGCTATAGTAAACCAGATTTCTAAGGTTTCGAAAGATTTTACATATTTTATTCGTATTTTGAAAAAATCATTTTCGATTTAACGTTTTAGTCATAGTTCATTTACATTTGAAAATTTTGGAAAATTTCCAAATTTTGAGTACCGTTTATATTTTTTAATTAAAACTTTTGACATTTCGGAAAATGTGTGTTCGATTTTTTTATAATAAATTTTGTTACTTTTTTATTTAAAAAACAACTTTGAAATATTACGCAATTGAAAATCTGATTTCATTCATTCTAATACTTTTAGTTTTCATTTCAATCCAGTTCTATCCAGTTTTAGGCTTGGACTCGTAGATTTGAAAGGCGATATCTTTCAGATTTTTTTTTTCTATGATGCTAAGAAAAATCTTTCTGGTGTCTATTTTCTATGTTGCTTATGTAAATTCACAAGAACGATTAATTATTTAAACATTTTCCATAAACGAATAAGCTCAATTTGTTTACGGAATCAACTAAGAATGTATTTCCGATTACTCTTTTCTATGTTGCTTTGTAAATTTACAATAATTAATAATAATTTAAACAATTTTCATACAGAAATTTAAAGTTTTACTATTTTTTAACAAATAGGTAGAGTTTGTCTATTTTTTAACAAATATGCTACATTTTCTTACAGAATTAGCTAAGAATATCTTTCCAATGCGTTTTTTGTATGATAATTTGCAAATTTTCAAGAATTAATAATTATTTATTATTATGTATTTCCAGTAAATCTTTTCTACGATACTTTGCAAATATACAATAATTATTAATTACTTTAACAATTTTCCTAAACATATTCAGAGTTTGTCTATTTTTCAAGGAATAGGAATTGACTCAATTTGTTTACAGAACCAAAAAGAATGTATTAAAAATAAGTATTTTTTAAGCAAATTTACAATAATTGTTGATTATTTTAACAATCTTCATAAACATATTCAGATTTTGGCTGTTTTTCAACAAATAGGCTAAATTTGTTTACTAATTCAACTAAGAATATCTTTCCGATGACTTTTATCTATGATCCTTTCTACATTTACAATAATTTTAAATTATTTAAACAATTTTCATAAAAAATTCAGAATTTTGCTACTTTTCAGCGATTAGGCATTCAAATAAATTATTTATGAATAAATAAGGTACACGTTTCAAGTTGAGACCATCAAAAATAAATACTCTTTAAAAAAAATATGGAGATGAAACATTTTAAATCAAGTTGAAAATGTGAAAACTGGAGACAGAAGTTTATTATCCAATATAAAATTGGAACAGTTACAAAATATACAGTATTTTTCAAACAAGTATCAGAAGATAAACACATTTCAGTTTAAATGTACAAAGTTAAATACTCAATTAAAAAATGGAATATTCCAAATTCATCAACTGCTACTTTAAATGTTTTGACTTGAGCAATTTCTAATTTTTTTAAGTCTTCACTTGAAAATTCAACTGTTGTTGAAACTTTTTTTTTCGTTGAAAATTAATTTTTTTAAACTCAAAATTGAACTATTCCATTTGTGTTTTGAAAATTGATATTTTTTACTTGAAAATTCAACTATTTTGTTGCAAGTTCGAATTTTGTTCAAAAGTTATATTTTTTGGCGGAAAGTTGGTTAAAAATTTAACTATTTGGTTGAAAATATATTTATTTGGTGGAAAAGCTGTCTTTTGGGTTGAAAATCAAACTACTTTGTTAAGAATTCATTTTTTCAAACTGAAAATTGCAGTTTTCGATTAAAAATTATTTTTTGTATTGAAAGGTTATATTTTTGAGTTGAAAATTCAAATATATTGTAGAAAGTTCTTTTTTTTCCTCAAAAATTCAATAATTTGGTAGAAAATTGGTTTTTTCATTTGAGAATTAGTTTTTTTAAACGAAAATTTTGCAATTCCATTTTTGGTTCAAAATTGGTCTTTTTTATTTTGAAAATTCAAATATTCGGTTAAAAATTCATCATTTCAGTTACACTTTTTTTTGTTTGTTAAAAATGAGGTTTTTAACTAAAAAATTTAATTTTTGGTTGAAAATTATCTTCTTAATTGAAAATTAATATTGTTGTGTTGAAAAATCAACTGGATTGTAGAAAATTCTTCTTTCAAGCTTCAACATTCAACAATTTGGGCGAAAATTCAGTTTTTTTAATTGAAAATTAATTTTTCGAAACAAAAATGTAACTATTCCATTTTTGGTTAAAAACTGATGTTCTAAATTCAACAATTGAAATATTTTGTTCAAAACTTATCTTATTTTCATTTTGGTTTTTCGGAAAAAAATTTTGTCGTGAGTTAGGATTTTTGGGATTTCCTATCTTTTTTGCGATTTTGGTACATTATAAACACCATGAAAAAAATGTTTCTCAGGAATAAAAAATAACATGTTTCTTTGGTTCAAGCTGAAGAAATTTCAGGTTCGAATTAATCCAAAAAAAATTTGTTTAGTACATTTAAAAAAAATTTAACTAAGGCGAATTTTTTTTTCTAATTATTACCATTTTTAATTGTAAATTTCAAAAAGACAACTGAAGATATTTACCGATTAAAAAATTTGTTTCTTCACTTATTTTGGATGTCGTCCCACAAATTGTAACCCAAACGATTCGACTAATTTTAATATTTTCACTTCGCTCTACTGAAGAGAATAGTTTTAAATTTACATTGAAAGTACCCAATTTTTTAAAAATAAATTCTTTAATGGCAGAAATCATTGAAAAATCATGGATTTTTTTTTTTAATTTCACATTTGTTATAAGAAGATTGTTTTTTTTTTCGACATGTAAAAATAAATGTTTAATCTTTCGCCTATTTTTCCCATTTTTCGTGAGATAATTACCCTATTTCACCTTTCTTGAGCTCCTTTTGCGCTGTGAACCCTGTCAGTTTGATTGAAAATTAATTTCTTGAACTGAACATTTAATTGTTCCATTTTTATATAAAAATTGATCTATTCTAGTTCGAAATTCAACAATTTGGTTGAAAATTGTATTTGTTGGTAGAAAATTAATTTCGCTATCTTTGAAATTCGGTATGTCTAAGTTTAGTTACCGTTACTTAGTTTTGAGTAAGCTTGAAAATTGATCTTTTCTGATTCGAAATTCAACTACTTGGTTGAAAATTCATGTATTTTGTTGAAAAATTGTATTTTTTGGTAGAAAATTAATCTTTTTATTTGAAAATTAATCTTGTTTTTGAATTATTCCATTTTTTGTAAAAAAAATTGATATCTTTTTAGTGGTAAATTTAAGTATTTTTATTAAAATTGATTCATTTTCCAATTTTTTTCTCTGTTGTGTTAAAAGATGTTTAGAAGGAACGTCATGAATTGAAAAAAGGTTTGCGTCTTGCAGCAAATATGAATATGTAACTTTTAGTTGACCGGGAAAATTGATCAAATTGACCGGGAAAAATCGGGAAATGACCAGGAATTTGAAATCGTTCGCTGAATCGCCACCCTGTTTAAGAACTGTCCCTAATTTTGTAAATTCTTCTACAGGGTCCACCACCGCCAAACACAACTCAGCCTCCTCCACAGTTGGGAACATACGCTCCGGGTTACAACAACTACAACTACAATTACGGTCAGGGCTACGAATATAGCTACCAACAACCACCGGGCTATCGCAGCGTAAGTCCCTTAGTTCTAAGCCACACTTTACACCATTTAAACTCACTACCCAGCAAACTATTATTATTCCTATCTTTCGATTGAGTTTCTATCACCTTCTTTTCTACACAAAAAGTAAGTTTCTAAAAGATGTGGCGGGAGATCGTGCTAAATGTAGACTAGACCTTCTTCGACTGTGTGAAACAAAAAAGTAGAATCGCAATATGCGAGGCACATGGGATCACTTTTGAATTAGGAGAATAATTGTTCAGTAATAAGCGCTTGAGTTTGAATCTGGTTGCTGGTGGGTCTGTTCGCGATGTGCGCACATTTACGAAAGATACCTTGCACGCAATTTGTACCATCAAATACGTTTTCGTTTGATGGTGGTTTGCAATGACGCATTCTTTCCCTCGTAAGTATTATATGATATTCGCGTTATTTATTGTTCACTGGCGTCAACAAATGGAAAACTGAGTAAGGCGTGTATCGACTCGAAGATTCTGCAATGTTTTTCTCAAATTCCTGATTTCAAATAAGGATGTGAAAAGGTAAGGGTTTGTGGAAACATCGTCGGGGATCTCGGAATAAAGAAAAATATTAATTTCCTAGGACTATCCGCCGCCGAACTGGCAGGGAAATCAAGTACCATATAACAATCAGCAAGCGCCACCACCACCAACGCTGACGACGTCCCAGGAGTCGGCTCGAACAGTCGAACCTGTTCCACCAGGAATGGTGCCACCGACTTTGCCTAGACCCGAAGACGCAAAGAAAGAAGGTGAACAATTGACAAATTCTTATTGAAATTATACACCGATTTCACCACTAATGCATATATACTTTTAGATACTTTTTTAAAGATTTCAACCTTCCATGCAAGTAGCCATATTGTTGCGCCATTTCTCAAGTTACAAATTATATTTTTAGTCGTGCACAATAATTACAAATGGACTCTCTTGAATCTTCTTGACTAATCAATGCTAAAAGTCAATTATAATTTATTTTTCGTCCCTGTCTCTTGTATTAAATCAATTTTTCATCCGATCATTCACATATCTTCAATGCCTTTCGAACTGAATGGTCGAGCAGCAATCGCAGCTGAAGTGAAACAGCAAAAAGCAACACTAGCAAAACAGCGTGAAGAATACGTTAAGAAATCTGGAACACTCCAGCGTGAACTGGAAATTTTGCGACAACAGTGCGATGAAATCGGCAAAGAAGCGGGCGGAAGAGAGAACAACAGAATCATCAAAGAAAATCAAAAATTGCAGGTAAATATCAGCAAAATCATTCTTGGGAGATTACCAAATCTTGAAAAATGCACAATATTTAAATAGGAACAATTGTGGTGGTCGCCTTTGGTCAATCTCAGGGTGGCCGCTGGACCGGAAACCGGGAATTTTACCAATTTTTAGAAAAAAAATCGCATCACATGATATAATGCAATTTAAAATAAGTTTGATTTCAACTCTATTCTTTTTTTTCTTTCGTAAAAGAAGAGGTAAATTTTCAACTGAAATGATCATGAAAAATAGTTAATATTTGAACTAAAAAATATTTTAATTTTTAATAAAAAACAGTTAAATTCTACTAAAAAAGACGAATTTTCAACAAAATAGTTGGATTCTTAACCAAAAAAGATTAATTTGTAACTAAACAGTTGAATTTCTAACTTAAAAAATTTAATTCTACCAAAACTAGTGTATTTTCAAACCAAAAAGACGAAATTTCAACAAACTAGTTGAATTTTCAACAAAAAAGTTCATTTTCAACTAAATAGTTGATTTTTTTACCAAAATATTCAAATGCTCAACCAACAAAAAAAAAAGAATTTTTAACACAGTTCAATATTCAACCAAGCAATTCGGTTTTCAACTGAGGCAAATTTGAATTTACATTAAAAAACAGTTAAACTCTACTAGAAACGACGAATTTTCCACAAAGTAGTTAAATCGTCAAACAAAAAAGATTAATCTTTAACCAGTTTCTTTTTTAACAGCAAAAACTTAATTTCTACCAAAACGGATGAATTTTCAAACAACAAAAAAACGAGTTTTCTACAAACAAGTTGAATTTCCTTACCAAAATATTTTGAATGCTCAACAAAAAGGCGAATTTTTAACAAAATATTTTAATTTTCAACTAAAAATATCGATTTTCAACAAAATAGTTACATTTTCAAACAAAGAGATGCATTTTTAACTGAAAGGATTAATCTTCAGCCAAAAAATGTGGTTTCTCAATGAAAAATGTAATAGTTGATATTTTAACTAAAAAAGATTTTAATTTAAAATAAAAAACGATCGAATTCTACCAAAGAAGACACATTTTCCACAAACCAGTTGAATTTTCAACAAAAAAGTTAATTTTCAACCAAATAGTTGATTTTCTTACCGAAATATTGAAATGATCAACAAAAAAGGCGAATTTTTAACAAAATATTTGAATTTTCAATTTGCAAATATCAATTTCCAACAAAATAGTCACATTTTCAGCCAAAGAGATACATTTTTAACTAAAAGGATGAATTTTCAACCAAAAACATTAATATTGTACGGAGTAGTTCAGTTTTCAACCAAGTAGTTGAGTTTTCTGCCAAAAAAGATGGATTTTCTATAAAAAATGAAATAGTTCACATTTTAACTAAAAAATGTTTTAATTTAAAATAAAAAACAGTTAAATTTTGCCAAAGAAGACGAAACCAAATAGTTTAAATTGCAACTAAAACAGATCAATTTTAAAAAATAAAAAAATAAAACTTTACAAAAATAATTACATTTTGAATGAAAGTAATCAATTT
>CAKNXH010083461.1:0-20681 GCA_932178445.1 Andricus quercusramuli
TTTCAATTGAAAATTCAACTATTTCGTTGAAAATGCATGTGTTTTGTTGAAAAGTCGCCTTTTTTGATAGAAAATTAATTTTCTGGTTGAAAATTCATCTTTCTGGTTCAAAATGGAAATATTCTGCTTAGTATTTATTACTTTGCTCAGAAATTTATCTTTTTGGCTGAAAATTTAACTATTCCAGTTGAAGATTATTCAGTTCAGTTGAAAATTCGTCATTTTGGTTCAAAATTCAACTATTTGGTTGAAAAGTCGTATTTTTTGGTAGAAAATTAATCTTCTTGTTGCAAAATTCATCTTTCTGGTTTAAAATTCAGAAATTCCATTTGAATACTTATCATTTTAGTTGAAAATCAAAGTTTTTGGTCGAAAATAAATATAATTGGTGGAAATTTAAATTCTATTATTAAAAAATCATCTTTTTGGTTTAAAATTCATCTATTGCAGTTGAAAACCTGATATTTTGTAGTTAAAATTCAACTTCATTCTTTTTGGTTGAAAATGTATATATTTGGTTAAAAATTCATCTATCTTGTTGAAAATGCAATATTTTTACTTGAAAAGTTAAGAATTTGACGCGATTTAAATCGAATTTAATATAGTTTCCATATTAATTTTACTTTAATCAATATCCCCTGATTTTTAAGTAAAAGAAAGTAAAATAAAAATTTGTTTGAATTATTATTCAGATTCATATACTTAGAGACAAATTTAAGGAAGGATAATTATGTTTTTAATATTATTTAATTATTCAATTAATCGATGATCCTAATATATTTAAAAATATCTTGTAATATAATTTGTCAACGTTTCCTAAATTAAACATAATAATTGAATTCCTAGAAATTGAAAAAAAAACAAAGATTTATAATGAAGTCACAAGTATACCTGGCCTGGAAAAAACCTGGAATTTTCAGGGAATTTTTTCAAAGATTTGGGTAGACACTGTACAGCTTTAAACGCAGTGACAATTTTAAAATTTTAATTTCTTCCAAATTGAAATTGTTCTGTCACTGCTTCACATTTTTTTTTTCATTTTTCCGTTACGAAACTGATACATTTTTACAGATTGAAGCATAGAGGACTGATTTTAATTCGATGCTACAAAGCCCTTGTCACAAAATGATTGTTAATTGGCCTTGCAATCTATCAAGAATCCCTGCGAAAACAGATCAAAATGTTTTTTAGGGCATTAGCCAATATAATCACATTTTTGTGTATAATAGTTTGAAATCTAATCATTTCGATTTCGACTGTTTGCAGAGTGAATTTAGGACAGGAAACCAAGTATACTAAATAGTAGACGAATTGTATTTAATTTTAAATATTTGGCATAATATTTATTACGAAACATCGCATTGACAGCAGAGAATTTTCTAACAATCTCGTTCAGAACCCATAAATCTAGGTTCCCGGAAAAGGAGAATCGAGAAACCGAACATCAACAAAATTGCAGAATATTTCTTACTTTCTGTTATCAGTTAATTTAATTCTCTTGAAAACAGGTCAGCAATTATTCCCCTTGGAAGAAAATAGTGAACAGTGTTAAAATCAGTGAAAATTGTGATTTTTTGGTGAGTACACCCGGTGTACTTTTACTTTTCAGTGTCAGTGCATCGAGAATGGAGCTTCGTTTAATTAAGGCCAATGTATTTATGATTTACTTGAAAAAGCTGTAAAACTTATCGCAGTTTCTCGTCAAAATCATCATCTAATAATTTGTAGATTCTAGAATGTTAAGAAAACTGATGTTGTAACTAAAATGTGAGATGGTGGTTACTATTATATTGAAAAGTGTAAACTGTAAGCAGTATATGTACTTTGATTTGTAAATAAACGTAAGAAAAAAAGTCTTCAAACTTGATACTACCAAATCATAATTATTTTCAGTGATTTTCAAGAGCCGACGGAAAGCATAAGGTCATTTTACGTACGCTTACAAACGTTTAATTGTTTTATTTTCCTAAGCCCAAGCCTGACTCTAATTCCTTATTTTTTTGCTTTTAGGATTGCAATTCTTCAGTCCGGCCACCGCATGGTATTGCAAACTCTGCGATGCTTGGATCGGCGATCTTCACTGTGCTAGCCTCCACTTGAAGTCGAAACGACACTCTGAGAACTTTTCTGTAAGCCTTTTTTTTCCTTTTAATTACAATTTTCAACAATTATACTTTAGAAGTTTTCTTTGTAACCGGGAAATGACTGTGAATGTATTTTTTGATCGGAAATTTTACAAATTATTAGAAAAAAACGGTCCTACTTTGATTTCAACCGTTTTTTAAATAATTAAATTGTTATATTTTTCAATTGTGATATCATTCAGTTTAGAATGCGTAATTTTACAATCTTTCACTTTAAAAATTTTGCCATTTTAGATTTTAATTTTTAAGTCTATTTTAATTTAAACAATTTAAAAATCCAGTTTTAAAGACTCAAACAATAAAAAATTAGAAGCGTGTGAAATCGAAGATTTTGAATAAACAAATTATTTTAGTTTATCAACTTTGAATGTAAGTTAATTCATGATTTTTTAAATTAGACTGTGCTTTCAGGATTAAAAGGTGAATAATAATTGATTTTCCAAGACTATTCGAAATCAGTTCACAATTTTAGAGTTTCCAGATTTTTGCGTTAAAAGTTGAACTATTTTCAATTTTTAAATAACTTCCTATTTGGAAGTTTATATTATTTGTATATTCATAATTTTATTAAATTTGAAATATTGTTTCAGTGTAACGTTCCATTTTGAAACCATTCAATTTGAAATTCTTTAATTAATAACAAGAACAATTACTTAATGTTTAGAAATATCTGACTGTTCATTTAAAATCACTAATTATAAATCAAATATTCAAAATTAAAAACAAAAAACCTAAACATTGAACCTTACAGTTGTAATTGTTCTATTTAAAAATACTTAATTTACAAATCAAAATTTTGAATTTTGATGTATAAATAACAACGAAACACCTGTTATTGTTAGAAAAAAATCGAGTCAGTTGACGAGATTTTTAGAAGTTTTGAGAACAAAATCAAAGTTATTTAAAAAATGTAAATGATTTCAAATAATTTAAAGCCCTAACTTGAAATAAAATATAGATTTTTTTAGACTTCGAAGAAGAAATTCAGCAGCTTTTTAAGAATTGTGAAAGGTTTTAAAAGAATAAAAAACATTTCCTTAAGATTCTCACGAAAATTCAAAATTGTTTTTTATTTTGAAAAATTAATTTCAAGAGAATATCTAAAAACATTTAGAAAAAGTTACATAATTGTCAAAAATGAATGTGGAAGATTTTAAAGAAATTTTGTTTGATTAAAATGTTCGGAAAAATTCGAGTAATTTTAAAAGATGTTTAGACGTTCTGAAAAAAATTTCAAAAATAAGTTAAAATGTGAAAAAATGTAAAACAACATTTATATTTTTGAAGATTTTGAAATAAAATGTCAAAGCATTTAAAGGATTTTTAAACTATTTAAAATAAAAATAATTTAACTTCTAATTTAAGAAGTGTTCAGCTTATAAAAAAAATGTACTTCAATTTTTAATATTTCTAGCCGAAAATTGCTCTAAAATTTAGAAAAGTTTAGAACGGCCACCCTAAAACGTTTATAAAAATATCTACCAAAATAGATGAATTTTCAAACCAGAAAGGCGAATTTTTTACAAACCAATTAAATTTTCTACCAAAGGATTTAATGTTTCACCAAAAACGCGATTTTTCAATCAAATAGATGAATTTTCAACTACAAAATATGAATTTTTAACCTGGGATTATCAGAAAATTTTTATATACCTGAAAACCCCCTGGAAATGTCAGTGAATTTTGTCGAGAGCGTGCTTAATTTTTTTTTTAATCGCAACGTTCACCTCTTACGTCATTTTCTTAACTAAATTAACTGTTCCATTTTTTGTTGAAAATTAATCTTCTTAATTGAAAATTAATCTTTCTGGTTGAAAATAAATCTACTTGATTGCAAGTTCAACTCTTTTGTTACAACTTCAACGTTTTTGGTTTAAAAATCATCCAGCTGAAGATGCATAATTTTAGTTGAAAATTTATCTGTTTGATTGAGATTTAATCTTTTTGTTTAAATATTAATCTTCTTGCTTGAAAATGCATCCCTTTTGTTTTGAAAATTCAAGTACATATTCCAGTTAAGTAATCATCATTCTAGTTGTAAAATCTATCTTTTTAGTTAAAAGTTAAACTCTATTGTTAAAAATTCATCTTTTTGGTTTAAAATTCATCTATTCCAGTTGGAAGATTCATCATTTTTACTTGAAAATTCATCACTTTGGTTGAAAATTTGTTCTTCTTTCGTTTTGTGGAAAATTAATTTTTTTAACTGAAAATGCAACTATTCAAAAAATATTTCAATTTTAAATCAAAAACAGTTGAAATTTCTACCAAAAGAGACGATTCTTCAACCAAGAACTATTTTTCAGTCTAAAAAGAAAACAAAATCACGAAACTGTTGAATTTTCAAGTTAAGGAGACGAATTTTGTGTAAGAGTATAAAATATCAAATTAGAAGCGATCAAAATTGAATGATTTTTGAATAATTTCCAAATTTAAAAATGAATGCGACTGGCTTCAATAATAATCAGTGCTAATAAAAATCATTCATCTTTAATTATTATCCAAAATTTCCAATAAACATTTTTTCTGTTTTGAAAATGTTTCGAATTCTAAATCCTTTCCAGTTAATAAGAATTAAAAAAGAAAAGTTTCAAGTTTGGAATCGAATGATGCCGAAATTCGGCGGAACAGAAAATTGAAATTTTTCGACTTTGCAATAAGTTAAAATTAGAAAACAAAAAACTAGAACCTAAAAATTTTTTATAAATTGAAAAAACCTTTGAATTAAAAAAAAATTCATTTAGGTAATTTCTGGAATGGA
Source organism: Andricus quercusramuli (assembly GCA_932178445.1). Taxonomy (NCBI): domain Eukaryota; kingdom Metazoa; phylum Arthropoda; class Insecta; order Hymenoptera; family Cynipidae; genus Andricus; species Andricus quercusramuli. The sequence continues at coordinate 4,906 of CAKNXH010083461.1, forward strand.
ATTCTCAGGGTTAGAATTTTTTCTGTTACCTTTGAAAAATCCTGGAAACGACTTGAAGGATAGAAATCAAAATTCTTTAATTCCCCAGGCATACGTAGTTGAATCAAGAATTTTTATATAAAATTTCATCAAATGATAACAAAACATCAAAATGGCAAAAAAATCACAATAAAAAACATAGCTAGATCAGGTTTGGAGGTTGCCTTCTTTTTCTGTTTTTTTTTTTTTTTTTTTTTTTTTTTTTTTGGGGGAATTTAAAAATCCAAATGCGATCGTTACATTCTCAGTTTTTTTTTTTAATTTCCAAGAATTTCTTTGTTGGAGGATAATGGGGAATTTAAAGTTTGATTTATTCTGAATTAAATTTCCTAAATTTTATAATCACTGTTTTTATTTCTCTACAGCGTTTCGTGGAACAGAATCCTCACTGGGAGACAGACTGGATGGCTGATCGTGAGAAGGCCTTCTCCGAGGAAAAGCACAAGCAAATCCAGCAGGAATTGCAAAAACAGAAGGAAGACGTGCAGCAGCCGCCGCCGGCTTCAAAGCCGAAGAAGGCGAAAAAGAGTAAGAAGAAGTCGAAGAAAAGTAAGAAACGAAAGGCGAAAAGTAGCAATAGCGACTCGACCAGCGATTCCGAAAACTCAGATTCCGAGTCTGACCAAGACACCTCGAAAAGTATCAGGGTAGCAATGAGAAACAAGATGAAAGCATCGACCCAAGCCATTTTGAACGAGGAAATTGACTATCACGGTATCAAACTGAAAGGACCCTGGGCACAGCTTGCCCAACAGCAGATGAAGAGCACAAATTCGGAAAACCATGGTCCCGAGTCAGACGACAGACAACTCCTCAACTCGATCAGAGACAAGCTGAAAGCGAAACAAGAGGAGGAGATCAAAGCGATGAACAACCGGAAGTTTGGCATGGAGAAATCGATTCAGGAATCTGAACTCGAGCAAAATCCCTACCAGAAGAAGGAAGATGAACTTGCCGCCTGGGGACCCAAAGAGCCGCCGAAGCCCTTTTGGATCAAAAAAGACGAAGACAAGAATCAGCAGTCAGCTAAGCCCGTCGAAGTTTCGGAACCCAAGGAAATGCCGAAGCCCCACATGGGATTCTGGACAAAGCAGCAAGTCAATATGCCACCGAAACCGGAGATTAAACCGAACGAAAAGGAGGAAGAGCGTGATCGAGAACGCGAGCGTTACAAGGACGACCGGGATCGGAAGTTTGATCGTCGGGATGAAAAGTACGAGCGATATGAGGATAAGAAATATGAGAAATATGACAACAGGAGACGTGGTGGTGGTGGTGGAAGAGAGAGAGATCGTGAACGAGACAGGGATCGTGATCGAGAGAGAGATCGCGAAAGAGAGTACTACGAGGAACGACGAAAGCGAGAATCGGGGGAATCGCCTCGTCGTGATCGTAACTGGCGTGAGAGTCCGAAGAGAGGCTACGACAAATACAAGGACCGTAGGGAAGGTAGCGATCCAAATGACGAGTCAAAATTTGAGAAAAAGGCCAACGAGGCAGCTTCCAAGCTTAAAAAAAACTCCGCTCCCGCGAAGAAACCTTCTACCCCCGTGACTAAAGGTAAGCTCCCTTTTATCGGGCGGCTTCCCCTTTTTAAAAAGAAGAACGAGGAGCCGAAGCTGCCTGAGAAAGAACCCGCTCCTCTACCCTACGCCCAGAGCAAATTTGAGAACACGCCGAAAGTTCCGAGCGACATCATCAATCCGCCCGGTGTCGTTCACATCACCAAGCTAGCCACACCTGTGAATTTGAACAATGCCGTTGGCAAGCCTCAGATGAAAATTCTCGTCGCCCCGCCACCTCCCGTTTTGAAGGAAAACAACAAGCAAACGATGCAAGTAGTCGACATGGAGATTGAGGACCAGACGGACGAGGCCGTGATTGAGCAAACGGTCATCGACCATCACAAAGATACGGCCAAGATCCCTGTCCCGACTGCCCTGCCACCAATGAATCAACCTCCGCCCTCGTTTTTGAACCAGCAGCAGCAGTCCCACAATGACAAGCCTCACTTTATGCCGAATCGACCGCCGCCGGGGTTTGGCAATCCACCTCCTTTCACCCAGAATCCACCACCTAGGTTCCAGGTACGACCACCTTTTGTTCCGAATCACCAACCTCAGGTCCCAACCATGAACTATCCAAATCCACCACCTCCTCTAGGTGAATCCATGGTATCGGAACTTTCCGAGATTCCCGAGCCCACCGACAAACGTCCCGATGGTTCCAATCCTCTTCCCGAGGATCTTCAGGAAGCCTTGAACATTATCTTCCCCAAGGACGAGTTGCCGGAACCGAAACAAATTCCCCGGGAAAATACGGTCATGTACACTTCGATGTATAGTATGCTCGGTTGTGTTGGATATGGGCCCGAGTATATGGACCATCCACCACCGGAAATCACCCAACCGGAACAGGAAATTGACACGCAGGATGGAACGGATGATTTGAGAATGCTCGGCATTGATGAAGGTGACTGTGTTTTGTAAATGCTTTCTCTATCTCTCTCTCTCTCTCTCCTTTTCTCGCTCCTTGAGTTTCTCGCACAGTCGAAGCGCAAACAGTGGGAGAAACGGAATTTTTGTTATTGCTATTCGAAAGCTGGTATGTATTACTTTTGGAAAAGTCGAGCTTTCTGAAATCGTGATAGCGCTCCGATTGTAGTTTCTTGACTCAGTTTCATTTTTCTAAGTAAGTAACTTTGATTCGTGAATTTCATTAATTTCCTGAGAAGGTGCGGGCGCGTTTTTTTCCCCCTTGGACGAAAATTGTATTTTTTTCAGTTGAATAGAGTGTAGATCGAATGAGAAATGAATGGCATGTTTCAGATTTCTGCGCGTCTTTGTACAATATGGGAATTTTTGAGAACGATGGTTCAACTTTGAAATGGCGTAGCATTATTTTATGTATATTTTATAAACTTGCAGTGATCCTCTCGTAAAAGCTGCGACCTTTTTTTTATGGAGGCGTATTCACGCCCGTAAACCTAGTAATTAAACTTTACTATTCCATGAAAAAAAAAGTACCTTCGAAACTTTTTATCGTTGTATTGTAATTCCTGTGGAAAAAGTAGAAGAGAAATTAATAAATTACTTGTCTATTGCAGATTCGTGTTGTTATTTAAGACTTGATTGTTAAAGTAGCCTATTTCAGGGTGCACAGTCTTCCCCTTTTTTTCCTAGTTTCCCCTTTTTTCTTGAAATTTCCCTTTTTCCCCTATTCTCGAAAAACTTCCCCTTTTCTCTTTAAATATACGATATTTGAAATTGTACCCATTATTGAATAATAATTAAAGCAATTTTAGCACTTGAGTAAATTACTTATGAATGAATAAGGAATACGTTTCAAGTGTCAGCACTTGAGTATTTTATTTATTTATTATTGAGAGCATTTATTTTTAATGTTCAGCCATTAAAAATAAATCAGGGTGTCTAGCGACCTTGAAAACCTGGAATTCTCCTTGAATTTTGGTTTTGAAATCCTGGAAATCTCTTTGAATTTTTCACGAGAACCGTGAATTAATTTTTTTTTCAAACAGATTTTTTTTATTAAAATGCGAAAAGTAATTTAAATGTTTTAGTCCATTATAAAAGAAACCACTCGTTCAGTAAAAACCTTGCTACTGAAAAGTGTTTTTATTTACCTATTTTTATTACGCAATAAATAAAGAGATTTTTAGGCATTTTCTTTACCAATTTTAATTTTTTTAATTTTAATTATTAATTTATTATATTAATTATTAATTTTTAATTTTAATTTACCAATTATTTTATAGATTGCAATGAACAGACTTTAATATTTAGGGCGGCGACTTGACCGAAAAAGACCAGGAAATGACCGTGAATTTACTTCCGATTGTAGCAAAATTCAAGTTTTCATTATTTTAATAATTTTTGTGAAAATTCAACTATTTGGTTGAAAATTGATATTTTGTACTTTGTGGAAAATTCGTCATTTTTGTAGAAAGTTTATCTTTATGGTTGAAAATTAATCTTTTTGGCATAAAATTCAACTATTCCAGTTGAAAATTCAACTATTTCGTTCAAAATTCATGTATTTTGTTAAAAAATTTATATCTTTTGTAAAAACTTATCGTTTTAATTAAAAATTCATTTCTTTGATTGAAAAATGAGCTGTTAGATTGAAAACTTTTTTTTTCCTTTGGATGTTTTTCGTTTCTTCGTCTTCTTTAATTAAAAAGTAAATTATTTCGTTAAAAACTCATGTATTTTGTTAAAACATTGCATTCTTTGGTGGAAAATTAATCTTTTCATTTGAAAATTAATCTTCTTGTTTAAAAATTAATCTTCTTGTTTAAAAATTCATCATTTTTTAGTTGAAAATTCATCTTTCTGGTTTACAAATCAACTATTTCAGTTGAACATTCATTGTTTTAGTTGAAAACTCTTATGTTTGGCTTAAAAATAATTTTTTTAACTAAGAATGTTACTATTCCATTTTCGGTAGCAAACTATTATTTTTTTAGTTCAAACTTCAACTATTTGGTTAAAAATTCATGTTTTTTGTTGAAAAATTGTATTTTTTGGTAGAAAATTAATCTTTTTATTTGAAAATGAATCTTGTTTAAAAATGCATCTCTGGTTGAAAATTCAAGTGTTCCAATTGAGTATTAATAGCTTTAGTTGAAAATTAATCTTTTTGGTTTAAAATTTAAATATTCCAGTTGAAGATTCATAATTTTATTTGAAAATTCATCACTCTGGTTGAAAGTTGAACTATTTTATTGAAAACCCGTTTTTTTGTTGAAAATTAATTTTTTGAACTGAAAATTTAACTATTCCATTTTTTGTAATAAATGAATATTTTGTAATGAAAATTTTAAGTATTTTTTCTCTGTTCTCTGTTGTTGTGTTAAAGGATGTTTAGAATGAACGTCATAAATTAAAAAATATATATTTGCGTTTTTTCTGGAAATATGAATATGAATACTTTTAGTTGACCAGGAAAATTGAAAAACTTGACCGGGAAATGACAACTTTGAATGTTCTAACTTGAGCAATTCCTAATTTTTTTAAATCTTCACTTGAAAATTTAACAATTGTTGAAACTTTTTTTTTCGTTGAAAATTAATTCTTTTAAACTCACAATTGAACCATTTGTGTTTGAAAATTGATCTTTTTTAGTCGGAAATTCAACTATTTAGTTGCAAGTTTATGAATTTCGTTCAAAACTTATATTTTTGGCAGAAAATTGTTCAACAATTTAATTATTTAGGTGAAAATATATTTATTTTGTTGAAAAGCTGTCTTTTTGGTTGAAAATCAAACTACTTTGTTAAAAATTCATTTTTTTAAACTGAAAATTGCAATTTTTGATTGAAAATTATTTGTTGTATTGAAAGCTTATATTTTTGAGTTAAAAATTCAAATATATTGTAGAAAGTTCTTTTTTTTTGCTCAAAAATTCAATAATTTGGTAGAAAATTGGGGTTTTCACTTGAAAATTAGTTTCTTGAAATGAAAATGTAGCAATTCCATTTTTGGTTCAAAGTTGATCTTTTTTCTTTGAAAATTCAAATATTTGGTTAAAAATTTATGTAATTTGTTAAAAATTTGACATTTTTTTGTAAAAAATGAATCTTCTTGCTTTAAAATTCGACATTTTGAATACAATTTTTTTCCTTATGGACTAAAAAATTTTTTTGGTTGAAAACTCAACTCTTGTTGAAAATTCGTGTTTTCGGATTAAAGATTCAACTGTTCTGTAAAAAATTTGAATTTTCTCTGGAAAATTCAATACTTTGGTAGAAAATTCAACTAATTGGTTGAATTTTGAACTACTTTGTTAAAAATGTACTTTTTAGTGAAAAATTCATCATTTTAGCTAAATTGAAAATTCATATTTTCGTGTTGAAAAATCAACTGCATTGCACAAATTTAAAAATTTAGGAGAAAATTCAGTTTTTTCAATTGAAAATTAATTTTTTGAAACGAAAATATAACTATTCGATTTTTGGTTAAAAACTGATGTTCTTAATTCAACAATTCAACTATTTTGTTAAAAAATTATTTTATTTGTTGAAAATTAAAAATTGTGAAATTTCAAAATTAATCTCTTGCTCAGTTACAATTTTTTTTTTGAAAATGTGCAAAAACATGTTACGATTTTTGGGATTTCATATCTTTTTTGCGATTTTGGAATGTTATAAACACCACGAAAATAAATGTATTCTATGAATAAAAAATAATTACATGTTTCTTTGGTTCAATCTGACTCAATCTCAAGTTGGAATCAATCCAAAAAAACATGTTTTTCTATATATTCAAAAAATTTTAAATAAGGCAAATTTTTTTTAATCTAAAAAAAAATTTAATTGGAAATTAAAGAAAGAGTAAATAAAATATTAACCGATTAAGAATTTTTTCTCTACTTGTTTTTGATGTCGATAAAGTTAAACATATCAAAATTGTGTATTTAACTAATTTTATTTTTTTCTCGGACTTTTTTATATTACTATGAATGGATTTCTAACGACCTGTGTATATTAAAATTTAAAAAAAAAATTCTTTAATGGCAGAAATAATTGAAAAATCATTGAAAATTATTTTAAAATATAACATTTCATTTAAAAATTTGTTCTATGAACCATTTGTGTTTGAAAATTGATCTTTTTTAGTCGAAAATTCAACTATTTTGTTGCAAGTTCAAATTTCATTCAAAAGTTATATTTTTTGGCCGAAATTTGGTTAAAAATTTAACTATTTGGTTAAAAATATATTTATTTTGTTGAAAAGTTGTCTTTTGGGTTGAAAATCAAACTACTTTGTTAAAAATTCATTTTTTCAAACTGAAAATTGCAATTTTTGATTGAAAATTATTTTTTGTATTAAAAGCTTATATTTTTGAGTTAAAAATTCAAATATATTGTAGAAAGTTCTTTTTTTTTTGCTCAAAAATGCAATAATTTTGTAAAAAATTGTTTTTTTCATTTGAGAATTAGTTTTTTTCAAATGAAAATGTACCAATTCCATTTTTGGTTCAAAATTGATCTTTTTTATTTTAAAAATTTAGGTAATTTGTAAAAAATTCGTCCTATCGTCATTTTTTAGTTAAAAATTCACTATTTCAGTTCATTTAGAATAGTTACATTTTCAGTATGGAAAAAAAATAATTTTGAACAAAAAAAACTGATTTAAAAAAAAATTACATTTTCAAACTAAGTGATGCATTTTGAACTAAAATAACTGAATTTTCAACTAATTTCTACAAAAAAAAAAACAACGAATTTTCTTTGAAAGTGAATTTTCATCTAAAGAAGATCATTTGTCTTCCAAAAATCAAATAATTAAATTATCAGTTTAAAAAATTACAGTTTCAATCAAAAAGATAAATTATCAGCTGAAATGATGGAATATTCATTTAGAATAGTTACATTTTGAGTTTTAAAAAATAACTGATTTTGAACAACAAAAAACTGATTTGCAAAAAAATGTTACATTTTCAAACTAAGTGATGAATTTTGAACTAAAATAATGAATCTTTAACTCAAATAATTGAATTTTCAACCGAAAAGATTAATTTCTACCAAAAAGACGAATTTTCAACTGAAAAATATAATTTTTCAACCAAACAGATAAATTTTCTTTAAAAATGATGAATCTTTAACCAAAAAAATTAGTTTTTAATGAAACTGTTCAACTTTCAACCAAGTAATTAAATTTCCATTCCAGAAAAAATTAATTCTGAACGAAAAAAGATTAAAATTTTTAATCAAAAACACTTAAATTGAACCAAAAAAGAACTTTTCAACGTGAGTTGAATTTTCAATTAAACTCGATTTATCCGACAAGAGAGAGAAGAATTTCAAACTGTTGAATTTTCAAGCAAAATGATACATTTTTAACCAAGAAGGTTAGTTTTCTACCAAAAAGAATAAGTTTTCTACCAAAAAGAATAAGTTTTCTACAAAAAAAAAAAAAAACATGAATTTTCAAACAGATACTTGAATTTTCGCATAAAAATGATCAATTTTCAATCAAAAATAGATTAGTTAAATTTTTAATGAAAAAAATTAATTTCAAACAAAAAAAATATGACCATTACAATCGCTTTAGATTATTAAAGTAGTTGTGATTGAGTACGAAAAATAATTTTGCAGAAAACTTAATTTTATTAACGAATGTGCATTGCACAAAAACATTTCACTCGTGTCTAAGAAAAAAATGTCTTTACAGTAATTTTTTACATGCACTAACAATTACGTATTTTTTTATAAATTAATTTATAAAAGCTGCATGACAAAATAAGGCCTTTTTTGTTAACGTTGAACATCTATATCTAAAAAACAATGTATTTCTCTTTATAATATTTCACACAGAACGCAGACATATTTAAAAACTGACATTTCAAAAATTGATACTTCTGCAACAGTTTTTCTAAAAACACAATTCAAAATTGGTCCAGAAATCCTGGTAAATTAATGGAATTTTTCCATTTGAATTCTGTAGCAAATAAATCACTCCCTAGAGGACTTAGAATAAATCTTATAACTTATTTCGGCATTTCCACGGAAATTAAATGCCAGACTAAAAAAGTTCAATTCTTCAAACTTTGAGACAAATTAGCATTCAATAATTAATTAAACATTAATTAAAAATTTTAATTTAATTAATTAAAACATTAGCATTCAATCGGAAACTTGACATTTTAATTTCGTCTGCATTTATTCTCCGAGGATCTCCTTTGATTTGTAGCTCTATAAGATTGATGCATCACACCATGTCTTTTCTCTCTAGAATGTACTTTTCCCTAATAAATATGTAATTTCGTTGACTTAGTGAATCATCAGATCAAGTTTTACAATTAGAATTGTATTCCTCGATCCCTTCAATGAGACAATGGCACGATCTTGTTAATTCTTATAAATGTTAGGGCATTAGAAAAGTATTGCCAATATGACAATTTCTCATAAATTCAATTACTTTCAACAAGGGCTGAGCCAGAAAGGAGCGATCGGGGCTAGAGTTCTTAAATGCTCAAGATTTCAAGAATTCCAGAAAGTCAGGGAATGTCAGGAATATCCTGACAAAAGTTAGGGAATTTTCGATAAACTAAAGTTAAAGTTAATTTTATTATTATGGTTGAAAATTAATCAGTTTTGGTTGAGATTTAAATTATTTTGTTGGAAATTCATCTTTTTTGATTGAATTAAACTTTTTTGGGTACAAAATTAAAATCCTTTTTGTGGTTGAAGTATAATATTTCACGTTTTTCGTTGAGAATTCATCTTTTTTGGTAGAAAATTCAACTACTTAGTTGGAAGTGGAACTACTTTGTTAAAAATTCATTTATTTGGTTGACGTTTCATCATTTTAGTTAAAACCTCCTTCTTTTGTTCAAAATTTAGTTATTTTGTTAGCAATTATGTTTACTAGATGAAAATTAATTGCTTTAACTGAAAACTTAACTCGTACATGTTTGGTTCACAATTTATCTTCTTATGTTAGAAATTCAAATTTTTGGTTTAAAGTTCCTTTAAAAATTCAAATATTTGGTTGAAAATTCATGTACTTTCTTAAAAATTCATCTTATTGGTTGAAAATTGATCTTTTTGGTTGAAAATAAGATTTTTCTTATTTAGAATTAATTTTTTAAACTGGAAATGTATAACTGTTTAATTTTTTTGTCAAAAATTTATCTTTTCTGATAGAAATTTAATCTGCTTGATTGAAAATTATACCACTTCGTTGAAAATTTACCTAAATTTTATTGAAAATTAGTTTTTTTACTGAAAATTAAACTATACTATTTTTAGTTGAACATTTATCTGTTTTCGGTAAAAATGTAACTATTTGTTGAAAATCCGTACTTTCTTCTGTAAAAGAGTACTCTCTCATTAGTTGAAATTTCATCTTTTTGGTTAAAAATTAATTTCTTTGTTTGAGAATTCGTTTGTTTTTCGGTTGAAAACTTATTTTACTAACAGAAAATTTAACCATTTTATTTTTGATCGATAATTTATGTTTTTACTTGAAAATTCATGAGTTTGGTTGGAAATTAATTTTTTTTTAGTTGATGATTGATCATTTTACTTGAAAATTCACATTAACTATTCCATTTTTTGTGGAAAATTTACCCTTTTTGATAGAAATACAATCTTTTTCGTTAAAAAATTATCTTTGTAGTAGAAAATTTAACTATTTTATTTTTTGTCAAGACTTCATTTCTTTCATTGGGAAAAAACTGTTTAGTTGACAATTCGTTTTTTTTTGTTGATAGAAAATTCGTCTTTTAGATTGAAAAATCCACTATTAGGACTTATTTTTGATTCAAAATTAATTTTTTTACTGAAAATTCAACTATTTGTTGAAAAGCCGTCTTTTTTTAGCAAAAGAATACTCTCATTAGTTGAAATTTCATCTTTTTGTTAAAAAATTCATTCCTTTGGTTGAAAATTCGTTTGTTTTTTGATTGAAAATTTATTTTACTAACGGAAAATTATCCTACTTTATTTTCGGTAGAAAATTTATCTTCTTAGTTTAAAATTCATGTATTTGGTTGATAATTAAAATTTTTTAGCTGAAGATTCATAATTTTAGTTGAAAATTCACTGTAACCATTCCATTTTTTGTGGAAAATTGACCTTTTTTGCTAAAAACATAATCTTTTTTGTTGAAAAATTATCTGAACAGTATAAAATTTAACTACTTTATTTTTTGTTAAGAATTCATTACTTTCATCGAAAAAAAATTTAGTTGAAAGTTAGTTCTTTTATTGATAGAAAATTCATTTGTTGGATTTTGGACTGAAAAATCCACCATTTGGACAAAATTTCATGTTTTTGGTTGAAAATTCATCATTGTGATTAAAAATTCATTTCTTCAGTTGAAAATTCGTTTCTTCTTAGTAGACAATTTAATTTTTCTATTTTTGGTCAAAATTTGAATTTTCTATACAAAGCAGTTGTATTTTGAATCCGAAAATATAAAATTTCAACAAACAAATTAATTTTCAAATCTCCCCCAAGATTTAAAAGAACCAAAATTATAAGTTTTTATATCAGGTACATAAAGTACTTAATGCATCTTAACCAAATAGTTTTTAAAATGCAATAGTTTAATTTTTATATAGGAAATTAATTTTCTACCTATAATTGAATTTTCACACAAATTGTTTAATTTCCAAGATAGAAAGCCGAATTTTCGGAACAAAAGAGTTGAATTTTGAATCCGCAAATATGAAATTCCAACAAAAAAGTGAATTTTCAACCTAAAAAGACGAGTTTTAATAAAAACAATTAAATTTAATCAAAAAAGTGGAATTCCCAACAAACTACATACATTTTGACCAAATAGTTAGATTTTTAAACTAGAAAAAAAAAACAAACAATTTTTAACCAAAAATGGAATAGTTAAATTTTCATTAAAAAGAATGTTTATAAAGGAAAATAATTTTCATATAGAAAATTAATTTTTTACCCCATAGTTGAATTTTGAAACAAAATATTAAAATACCAAGATGAGAAGACGAATTTTCGATACAAAAGAGTTTAATTTTGAACCCGCAATTATGAAACTTCAACAAAAAAGTTAATTTTGAAACAAATATTTTAAATTTCTAATTTAAAAAAAATAATTAAAATTTTGGAAAAAAACAATTTTCAACAAAAAATGGAATAAATTTTCATTAAAAATAATTTTTATATAGAAAATGATTTTCTGCCACATAAGTGAATTTTCTATACAAAATAGGTGAATATTGAATTTTCAAACAAATAGCTAAATTTTTAAACTAAAAAAATCGTTTTTTAACCAAAAACGGAATAATTTAATTTTTATTCAAAAAATTTTTTTATATAGATAATTCATTTTTAACCACATAGTTAAATTTTCTATAAAATTGTTGAATTTTTGAGCCAAAAAGACGAATTTTCAACCGCAAAATATGTGCTTTTAGCAACAATTTTAATTTTGAACCAAATACTTACATTTTCAGTTAAAAAAAATTAATTTTTATCTCAAAAAAGGGAAGTTTCAACAAAATAATTCAACTTTTAACCAAAGAGATGAATTTTCTACAAAAATAACGAAACTTCAACCAAAAAAATTTATTTTTAGGAAAGTAGTTCAACTTTGAACCAAGTAGTTGAATTTTCAACCTAAAAATATGAGTTTTTAATAAAAATAATTGAATTTAACTAAAAAAAGTCAAATTTCCAACAAGCTACATAAATTTTGAATCAAAAGTTAAATTTTTGAATTAAAATAAATCACTTTTTAACCAAAAGTGAAATAGTTAAAATTTCATTGAAAAGAATTTTTATATAGAAAAAAATTTTGATATAGAAAATTAATTTTCTATCACATATAGTTGAATTTTCTATAAAAATGTCGAATTTCCAATAAGGAAATACGAATTTTCGGTGTGAAACAGTCTAATTTTGAACCCGCAGATATGAAATTAAAAAAAAAATAATTTTTAACTAAATAGTTGAATTATTAGTTTAAAAGTCCATTTTTACACCAAAAAAGCCGAAGATTCAACCAAAGAGTTACATTTTCATTAAGAATAATTAATTTTCATTCTAAAAAAAAAACGAAATTTCCACAAAACAGTTGAATTTTCTACCAAATGCTGAATTTTCAAGACAAAAATACTAATATCCTATACAAAACAATTGCATTTTAAACCCACAAATATTCCAAAAAATGTTCAACAAACAAGTTAATTTTCAAACAAAAAGTTAAATTTTGAGTTTAAAAAAATCAATTTTTACCCCAAATAAGGGAAATTTCAAAAAAGTAGTTCAATTTTTAATCAAAGAGATGAATCTTCCACCTAAAAAAAATAAGTTTCAACAAGAAATATAATAGTTGATATTTAAGCAAAAAAAGATTTTAATTTTTAATAATAAGCAATAGAATTTAAGCAAAAAAACACGAGTTTTTAACAAAGTACTTGAATCCTCAATTAAAACAGATTAATTTTCAACCAAAAAGTTGCCTTTTTAACTACAAAAATTCATTTTATACAAGGAAATAAGAATTTTCAACAGAATGCAAAAAATACGAATTTTCAACTAAAAAAGATAATTTTTCAAACAAAAATTGAATGAGGTGAATGTCCCAGTAATCGTGAAAGTTGGTTATGATTTGCATATATTATATTGTTTAAATAATATGTTAAAAGTAAAATTCAAAGATAAAACCCACTTTTTGTATAATTTTATAATAGCAAATAGAAATTACATTTATTCAAATCAAATAAAAGCAAGTTAAAATATTAACTTTCGGTCAAAGAAAAATAAAAGCATTTTTAACGAAATAGCTCATTTTGCAACCAAATAGGTAAATTTTCAATTAAAATTATGAATCTTTAACCAACAAAATTAATTTTTAATGAAACTGTTTAACTTTCAACTAAGTAATTAAATTTTCATCCCGGAAAATATGAATTCTGAGCGAAAAAAAATTAATTTTTAATAAAAAAAGCTAAAATTCAACCAAGAAATAACTTTTCAACGTGAGTTGAATTTAAAAAAAAACGATCTGTCCGCCAAGAGACGAAAGAAACAAAAAATTTCAACAGAATGCATACATTTTTAACTAAATAGATGAGTTTTCTACCAAAAAGATTAATCTTCTACCAAAAAAAGACGAATTTTCAACAAAATAGTTAAATTGTCATTGAAAAAAATAATTTTAAATTTGGAAAAGCAAATTCTAAACAAAATAGTTGAATTTTCAACTAATCATAAAAAAGAAACTAATATTATAAAACACTTATGAAATTTATGCACGGCCCAAAATATGCATGTGCTTTCAGATTTTTTTATGAATTTGAACACTATAATTGAAAAAAAAACATATAAAGTTGAATTTACCGCCTTATTATATATATTTTGAAATTCTTTTAAATCTTTAGCCTCGCGCCCCTTCCGAAAAATGTTCTGGATCATCCTTTGACATTCAATTAGTCGCAACTTCACAACATTCAATCATCAACAACTGTGGCCTTAATAAAATAAGTACAATAAATAAGTAAAGTCAAGAGACTTCAGAAATTAAACCAGTGCAAATTTTTAAAACACACTCACGCAAAAATAAAAAATTGTGTTTCTCCTCAGTTTTTTTTAGAATTTGATCTCTCAACTCTGTAAATAGTAAATTCCCTCAAAACCTTGAACAACTTCTTAGGCTAGAATGATAACACAAGACATAAAATCTTCAACTAGCTAAAGAATTAGGACCTAGTTAGGACCTATAATGGAATGGAAGAGTCCGGCAAAACTTCGCGAATGCGGTGAGAATGATACGGTTACAAAATACGAATGATTGGCCGAGTTTTTCGTTTTTTTTAGGCCGAATTGATCTTTCTCGATTACCAATAATTGTCAAGTATTGATTAGATTTGCAGCACCAGTCCTGCACTGGAAATATTGTCGCCACCTCCCGCAGTTTGACTAGCTTCTGTGCAAACGAGAACTGGTGCGATGCATGCTTGAACTTCGATGAATTTGTTGTCGATATTGAAACTTTCGTCCCAGCACGAGACGGGCTTGTTTTCATCAAGTCGTATTCTTGAACCGGATTTCGTGGATGTCGAGAAACTTTCGTCCATGATTAGAGTTGCCTTCTGCAAATCAACCTACGACCAAGAAGATCTATTAGTTATGAGGAAGTGGGAAAAAAAATGACTTTTTTGGTTCAAACAGGGTGCACTAGGGTGGTCCAAAAATTCGACTTTCGATTTTTGGTGGTAACCCCCCCCCCCCCCCTTTTGTTCGTTTTCCGGAAAAAGAAATTCCGTAATTTTTTATTTTTTTTTTTATTCAACGTTAACCCGTGCCATCGGGCTTTTGAAATTAACATGGGGGTTTAAATGGGAAAAGCTAGATTTTCAAAAAAATGGAAAAAAGAAGTACTTGTTATACATTTTTTGTCAATTAAAGTATCGTCACCTCTTGAGTAGTATTTGAGGAATAATTTCCACCCACTAGCTTTTAATTTCGACACATCTGAACCCCTTTAATTGTGCCCGGTAAATGCCCCAAAAAACGCAAAATAGCACTTTTCTATCAAATTCATGCTAAAGACGGTATTTTGGAAAAAATGTTCAACATTAATTATTTTTAATCAATAATTGACGAGTTTTAAAGTATATTTTAACTAATTTGAAATTGTTTAAACAATTAGTATTTTTTTAAACAATTTTTTCCCCCTGTAAATCGTGAAAAGTTATTATCTTTCGGAATAAATCGTACAAAGTTGATGAATGTCAAGAGTAGTACTTCTTATTTAACTTATTTGGTAATTATTTAGACAATTTTCATTTGTTTAAACAATTTTTTCTCCATAAAATCGTAAAATTATTGTCTGAAAATAATGACACAATTAAAGAATGTTGAAACCAATACATTTTTGAAGGATCTTTGGTAATTATTTAAATGATTTTGATTTGTTTAAACAATTTTTCCCCTGTAAAGCGTGAAAAATTATTACTTTCTGGAATTAAAGACACAATTAAAGGAATTTGAGAGTCATATTTTTTTCTATAGAATATTCAGCAATTTTTACAATAATTTTTATTTGTTTAAACAATTTTTGTTTGTTTAAAAAAATTTTTATCTGCAAATCGAGAAAATTTATTCTTTTCTGCAATTAATGACACAATTAACGAATTTTAAGAATAATATTCTTTTGCTTAAGATATTTTGAAATTATTTAAACTATTAATAATCATTAATATAAACCATTTTTGCAGTCTGTTATAAGTAG
>CAKNXH010083462.1:0-20543 GCA_932178445.1 Andricus quercusramuli
TTTCAATTGAAAATTCAACTATTTCGTTGAAAATGCATGTGTTTTGTTGAAAAGTCGCCTTTTTTGATAGAAAATTAATTTTCTGGTTGAAAATTCATCTTTCTGGTTCAAAATGGAAATATTCTGCTTAGTATTTATTACTTTGCTCAGAAATTTATCTTTTTGGCTGAAAATTTAACTATTCCAGTTGAAGATTATTCAGTTCAGTTGAAAATTCGTCATTTTGGTTCAAAATTCAACTATTTGGTTGAAAAGTCGTATTTTTTGGTAGAAAATTAATCTTCTTGTTGCAAAATTCATCTTTCTGGTTTAAAATTCAGAAATTCCATTTGAATACTTATCATTTTAGTTGAAAATCAAAGTTTTTGGTCGAAAATAAATATAATTGGTGGAAATTTAAATTCTATTATTAAAAAATCATCTTTTTGGTTTAAAATTCATCTATTGCAGTTGAAAACCTGATATTTTGTAGTTAAAATTCAACTTCATTCTTTTTGGTTGAAAATGTATATATTTGGTTAAAAATTCATCTATCTTGTTGAAAATGCAATATTTTTACTTGAAAAGTTAAGAATTTGACGCGATTTAAATCGAATTTAATATAGTTTCCATATTAATTTTACTTTAATCAATATCCCCTGATTTTTAAGTAAAAGAAAGTAAAATAAAAATTTGTTTGAATTATTATTCAGATTCATATACTTAGAGACAAATTTAAGGAAGGATAATTATGTTTTTAATATTATTTAATTATTCAATTAATCGATGATCCTAATATATTTAAAAATATCTTGTAATATAATTTGTCAACGTTTCCTAAATTAAACATAATAATTGAATTCCTAGAAATTGAAAAAAAAACAAAGATTTATAATGAAGTCACAAGTATACCTGGCCTGGAAAAAACCTGGAATTTTCAGGGAATTTTTTCAAAGATTTGGGTAGACACTGTACAGCTTTAAACGCAGTGACAATTTTAAAATTTTAATTTCTTCCAAATTGAAATTGTTCTGTCACTGCTTCACATTTTTTTTTTCATTTTTCCGTTACGAAACTGATACATTTTTACAGATTGAAGCATAGAGGACTGATTTTAATTCGATGCTACAAAGCCCTTGTCACAAAATGATTGTTAATTGGCCTTGCAATCTATCAAGAATCCCTGCGAAAACAGATCAAAATGTTTTTTAGGGCATTAGCCAATATAATCACATTTTTGTGTATAATAGTTTGAAATCTAATCATTTCGATTTCGACTGTTTGCAGAGTGAATTTAGGACAGGAAACCAAGTATACTAAATAGTAGACGAATTGTATTTAATTTTAAATATTTGGCATAATATTTATTACGAAACATCGCATTGACAGCAGAGAATTTTCTAACAATCTCGTTCAGAACCCATAAATCTAGGTTCCCGGAAAAGGAGAATCGAGAAACCGAACATCAACAAAATTGCAGAATATTTCTTACTTTCTGTTATCAGTTAATTTAATTCTCTTGAAAACAGGTCAGCAATTATTCCCCTTGGAAGAAAATAGTGAACAGTGTTAAAATCAGTGAAAATTGTGATTTTTTGGTGAGTACACCCGGTGTACTTTTACTTTTCAGTGTCAGTGCATCGAGAATGGAGCTTCGTTTAATTAAGGCCAATGTATTTATGATTTACTTGAAAAAGCTGTAAAACTTATCGCAGTTTCTCGTCAAAATCATCATCTAATAATTTGTAGATTCTAGAATGTTAAGAAAACTGATGTTGTAACTAAAATGTGAGATGGTGGTTACTATTATATTGAAAAGTGTAAACTGTAAGCAGTATATGTACTTTGATTTGTAAATAAACGTAAGAAAAAAAGTCTTCAAACTTGATACTACCAAATCATAATTATTTTCAGTGATTTTCAAGAGCCGACGGAAAGCATAAGGTCATTTTACGTACGCTTACAAACGTTTAATTGTTTTCTTTTCCTAAGCCCAAGCCTGACTCTAATTCCTTATTTTTTTGCTTTTAGGATTGCAATTCTTCAGTCCGGCCACCGCATGGTATTGCAAACTCTGCGATGCTTGGATCGGCGATCTTCACTGTGCTAGCCTCCACTTGAAGTCGAAACGACACTCTGAGAACTTTTCTGTAAGCCTTTTTTTTCCTTTTAATTACAATTTTCAACAATTATACTTTAGAAGTTTTCTTTGTAACCGGGAAATGACTGTGAATGTATTTTTTGATCGGAAATTTTACAAATTATTAGAAAAAAACGGTCCTACTTTGATTTCAACCGTTTTTTAAATAATTAAATTGTTATATTTTTCAATTGTGATATCATTCAGTTTAGAATGCGTAATTTTACAATCTTTCACTTTAAAAATTTTGCCATTTTAGATTTTAATTTTTAAGTCTATTTTAATTTAAACAATTTAAAAATCCAGTTTTAAAGACTCAAACAATAAAAAATTAGAAGCGTGTGAAATCGAAGATTTTGAATAAACAAATTATTTTAGTTTATCAACTTTGAATGTAAGTTAATTCATGATTTTTTAAATTAGACTGTGCTTTCAGGATTAAAAGGTGAATAATAATTGATTTTCCAAGACTATTCGAAATCAGTTCACAATTTTAGAGTTTCCAGATTTTTGCGTTAAAAGTTGAACTATTTTCAATTTTTAAATAACTTCCTATTTGGAAGTTTATATTATTTGTATATTCATAATTTTATTAAATTTGAAATATTGTTTCAGTGTAACGTTCCATTTTGAAACCATTCAATTTGAAATTCTTTAATTAATAACAAGAACAATTACTTAATGTTTAGAAATATCTGACTGTTCATTTAAAATCACTAATTATAAATCAAATATTCAAAATTAAAAACAAAAAACCTAAACATTGAACCTTACAGTTGTAATTGTTCTATTTAAAAATACTTAATTTACAAATCAAAATTTTGAATTTTGATGTATAAATAACAACGAAACACCTGTTATTGTTAGAAAAAAATCGAGTCAGTTGACGAGATTTTTAGAAGTTTTGAGAACAAAATCAAAGTTATTTAAAAAATGTAAATGATTTCAAATAATTTAAAGCCCTAACTTGAAATAAAATATAGATTTTTTTAGACTTCGAAGAAGAAATTCAGCAGCTTTTTAAGAATTGTGAAAGGTTTTAAAAGAATAAAAAACATTTCCTTAAGATTCTCACGAAAATTCAAAATTGTTTTTTATTTTGAAAAATTAATTTCAAGAGAATATCTAAAAACATTTAGAAAAAGTTACATAATTGTCAAAAATGAATGTGGAAGATTTTAAAGAAATTTTGTTTGATTAAAATGTTCGGAAAAATTCGAGTAATTTTAAAAGATGTTTAGACGTTCTGAAAAAAATTTCAAAAATAAGTTAAAATGTGAAAAAATGTAAAACAACATTTATATTTTTGAAGATTTTGAAATAAAATGTCAAAGCATTTAAAGGATTTTTAAACTATTTAAAATAAAAATAATTTAACTTCTAATTTAAGAAGTGTTCAGCTTATAAAAAAAATGTACTTCAATTTTTAATATTTCTAGCCGAAAATTGCTCTAAAATTTAGAAAAGTTTAGAACGGCCACCCTAAAACGTTTATAAAAATATCTACCAAAATAGATGAATTTTCAAACCAGAAAGGCGAATTTTTTACAAACCAATTAAATTTTCTACCAAAGGATTTAATGTTTCACCAAAAACGCGATTTTTCAATCAAATAGATGAATTTTCAACTACAAAATATGAATTTTTAACCTGGGATTATCAGAAAATTTTTATATACCTGAAAACCCCCTGGAAATGTCAGTGAATTTTGTCGAGAGCGTGCTTAATTTTTTTTTTAATCGCAACGTTCACCTCTTACGTCATTTTCTTAACTAAATTAACTGTTCCATTTTTTGTTGAAAATTAATCTTCTTAATTGAAAATTAATCTTTCTGGTTGAAAATAAATCTACTTGATTGCAAGTTCAACTCTTTTGTTACAACTTCAACGTTTTTGGTTTAAAAATCATCCAGCTGAAGATGCATAATTTTAGTTGAAAATTTATCTGTTTGATTGAGATTTAATCTTTTTGTTTAAATATTAATCTTCTTGCTTGAAAATGCATCCCTTTTGTTTTGAAAATTCAAGTACATATTCCAGTTAAGTAATCATCATTCTAGTTGTAAAATCTATCTTTTTAGTTAAAAGTTAAACTCTATTGTTAAAAATTCATCTTTTTGGTTTAAAATTCATCTATTCCAGTTGGAAGATTCATCATTTTTACTTGAAAATTCATCACTTTGGTTGAAAATTTGTTCTTCTTTCGTTTTGTGGAAAATTAATTTTTTTAACTGAAAATGCAACTATTCAAAAAATATTTCAATTTTAAATCAAAAACAGTTGAAATTTCTACCAAAAGAGACGATTCTTCAACCAAGAACTATTTTTCAGTCTAAAAAGAAAACAAAATCACGAAACTGTTGAATTTTCAAGTTAAGGAGACGAATTTTGTGTAAGAGTATAAAATATCAAATTAGAAGCGATCAAAATTGAATGATTTTTGAATAATTTCCAAATTTAAAAATGAATGCGACTGGCTTCAATAATAATCAGTGCTAATAAAAATCATTCATCTTTAATTATTATCCAAAATTTCCAATAAACATTTTTTCTGTTTTGAAAATGTTTCGAATTCTAAATCCTTTCCAGTTAATAAGAATTAAAAAAGAAAAGTTTCAAGTTTGGAATCGAATGATGCCGAAATTCGGCGGAACAGAAAATTGAAATTTTTCGACTTTGCAATAAGTTAAAATTAGAAAACAAAAAACTAGAACCTAAAAATTTTTTATAAATTGAAAAAACCTTTGAATTAAAAAAAAATTCATTTAGGTAATTTCTGGAATGGAATTCTCAGGGTTAGAATTTTTTCTGTTACCTTTGAAAAATCCTGGAAACGACTTGAAGGATAGAAATCAAAATTCTTTAATTCCCCAGGCATACGTAGTTGAATCAAGAATTTTTATATAAAATTTCATCAAATGATAACAAAACATCAAAATGGCAAAAAAATCACAATAAAAAACATAGCTAGATCAGGTTTGGAGGTTGCCTTCTTTTTCTGTTTTTTTTTTTTTTTTTTTTTTTTTTTTTTTGGGGGAATTTAAAAATCCAAATGCGATCGTTACATTCTCAGTTTTTTTTTTTAATTTCCAAGAATTTCTTTGTTGGAGGATAATGGGGAATTTAAAGTTTGATTTATTCTGAATTAAATTTCCTAAATTTTATAATCACTGTTTTTATTTCTCTACAGCGTTTCGTGGAACAGAATCCTCACTGGGAGACAGACTGGATGGCTGATCGTGAGAAGGCCTTCTCCGAGGAAAAGCACAAGCAAATCCAGCAGGAATTGCAAAAACAGAAGGAAGACGTGCAGCAGCCGCCGCCGGCTTCAAAGCCGAAGAAGGCGAAAAAGAGTAAGAAGAAGTCGAAGAAAAGTAAGAAACGAAAGGCGAAAAGTAGCAATAGCGACTCGACCAGCGATTCCGAAAACTCAGATTCCGAGTCTGACCAAGACACCTCGAAAAGTATCAGGGTAGCAATGAGAAACAAGATGAAAGCATCGACCCAAGCCATTTTGAACGAGGAAATTGACTATCACGGTATCAAACTGAAAGGACCCTGGGCACAGCTTGCCCAACAGCAGATGAAGAGCACAAATTCGGAAAACCATGGTCCCGAGTCAGACGACAGACAACTCCTCAACTCGATCAGAGACAAGCTGAAAGCGAAACAAGAGGAGGAGATCAAAGCGATGAACAACCGGAAGTTTGGCATGGAGAAATCGATTCAGGAATCTGAACTCGAGCAAAATCCCTACCAGAAGAAGGAAGATGAACTTGCCGCCTGGGGACCCAAAGAGCCGCCGAAGCCCTTTTGGATCAAAAAAGACGAAGACAAGAATCAGCAGTCAGCTAAGCCCGTCGAAGTTTCGGAACCCAAGGAAATGCCGAAGCCCCACATGGGATTCTGGACAAAGCAGCAAGTCAATATGCCACCGAAACCGGAGATTAAACCGAACGAAAAGGAGGAAGAGCGTGATCGAGAACGCGAGCGTTACAAGGACGACCGGGATCGGAAGTTTGATCGTCGGGATGAAAAGTACGAGCGATATGAGGATAAGAAATATGAGAAATATGACAACAGGAGACGTGGTGGTGGTGGTGGAAGAGAGAGAGATCGTGAACGAGACAGGGATCGTGATCGAGAGAGAGATCGCGAAAGAGAGTACTACGAGGAACGACGAAAGCGAGAATCGGGGGAATCGCCTCGTCGTGATCGTAACTGGCGCGAGAGTCCAAAGAGAGGCTACGACAAATACAAGGACCGTAGGGAAGGTAGCGATCCAAATGACGAGTCAAAATTTGAGAAAAAGGCCAACGAGGCAGCTTCCAAGCTTAAAAAAAACTCCGCTCCCGCGAAGAAACCTTCTACCCCCGTGACTAAAGGTAAGCTCCCTTTTATCGGGCGGCTTCCCCTTTTTAAAAAGAAGAACGAGGAGCCGAAGCTGCCTGAGAAAGAACCCGCTCCTCTACCCTACGCCCAGAGCAAATTTGAGAACACGCCGAAAGTTCCGAGCGACATCATCAATCCGCCCGGTGTCGTTCACATCACCAAGCTAGCCACACCTGTGAATTTGAACAATGCCGTTGGCAAGCCTCAGATGAAAATTCTCGTCGCCCCGCCACCTCCCGTTTTGAAGGAAAACAACAAGCAAACGATGCAAGTAGTCGACATGGAGATTGAGGACCAGACGGACGAGGCCGTGATTGAGCAAACGGTCATCGACCATCACAAAGATACGGCCAAGATCCCTGTCCCGACTGCCCTGCCACCAATGAATCAACCTCCGCCCTCGTTTTTGAACCAGCAGCAGCAGTCCCACAATGACAAGCCTCACTTTATGCCGAATCGACCGCCGCCGGGGTTTGGCAATCCACCTCCTTTCACCCAGAATCCACCACCTAGGTTCCAGGTACGACCACCTTTTGTTCCGAATCACCAACCTCAGGTCCCAACCATGAACTATCCAAATCCACCACCTCCTCTAGGTGAATCCATGGTATCGGAACTTTCCGAGATTCCCGAGCCCACCGACAAACGTCCCGATGGTTCCAATCCTCTTCCCGAGGATCTTCAGGAAGCCTTGAACATCATCTTCCCCAAGGACGAGATGCCGGAACCGAAACAAATTCCCCGGGAAAATACGGTCATGTACACTTCGATGTATAGTATGCTTGGTTGTGTTGGATATGGTCCCGAGTATATGGATCATCCACCACCGGAAATCACCCAGCCGGAACAGGAAATTGACACGCAGGATGGAACTGATGATTTGAGAATGCTCGGCATTGATGAAGGTGACTGTGTTTTGTAAATGCTTTCCTCTATCTCTCTCTCTCTCTCCTTTTCTCGCTCCTTGAGTTTCTCGCACAGTCGAAGCGCAAACAGTGGGAGAAACGGAATTTTTGTTATTGCTATTCGAAAGCTGGTATGTATTACTTTTGGAAAAGTCGAGCTTTCTGAAATCGTGATAGCGCTCCGATTGTAGTTTCTTGACTCAGTTTCATTTTTCTAAGTAAGTAACTTTGATTCGTGAATTTCATTAATTTCCTGAGAAGGTGCGGGCGCGTTTTTTTCCCCCTTGGACGAAAATTGTATTTTTTTCAGTTGAATAGAGTGTAGATCGAATGAGAAATGAATGGCATGTTTCAGATTTCTGCGCGTCTTTGTACAATATGGGAATTTTTGAGAACGATGGTTCAACTTTGAAATGGCGTAGCATTATTTTATGTATATTTTATAAACTTGCAGTGATCCTCTCGTAAAAGCTGCGACCTTTTTTTTATGGAGGCGTATTCACGCCCGTAAACCTAGTAATTAAACTTTACTATTCCATGAAAAAAAAGTACCTTCGAAACTTTTTATCGTTGTATTGTAATTCCTGTGGAAAAAGTAGAAGAGAAATTAATAAATTACTTGTCTATTGCAGATTCGTGTTGTTATTTAAGACTTGATTGTTAAAGTAGCCTATTTCAGGGTGCACAGTCTTCCCCTTTTTTTCCTAGTTTCCCCTTTTTTCTTGAAATTTCCCTTTTTCCCCTATTCTCGAAAAACTTCCCCTTTTCTCTTTAAATATACGATATTTGAAATTGTACCCATTATTGAATAATAATTAAAGCAATTTTAGCACTTGAGTAAATTACTTATGAATGAATAAGGAATACGTTTCAAGTGTCAGCACTTGAGTATTTTATTTATTTATTATTGAGAGCATTTATTTTTAATGTTCAGCCATTAAAAATAAATCAGGGTGTCTAGCGACCTTGAAAACCTGGAATTCTCCTTGAATTTTGGTTTTGAAATCCTGGAAATCTCTTTGAATTTTTCACGAGAACCGTGAATTAATTTTTTTTTCAAACAGATTTTTTTTATTAAAATGCGAAAAGTAATTTAAATGTTTTAGTCCATTATAAAAGAAACCACTCGTTCAGTAAAAACCTTGCTACTGAAAAGTGTTTTTATTTACCTATTTTTATTACGCAATAAATAAAGAGATTTTTAGGCATTTTCTTTACCAATTTTAATTTTTTTAATTTTAATTATTAATTTATTATATTAATTATTAATTTTTAATTTTAATTTACCAATTATTTTATAGATTGCAATGAACAGACTTTAATATTTAGGGCGGCGACTTGACCGAAAAAGACCAGGAAATGACCGTGAATTTACTTCCGATTGTAGCAAAATTCAAGTTTTCATTATTTTAATAATTTTTGTGAAAATTCAACTATTTGGTTGAAAATTGATATTTTGTACTTTGTGGAAAATTCGTCATTTTTGTAGAAAGTTTATCTTTATGGTTGAAAATTAATCTTTTTGGCATAAAATTCAACTATTCCAGTTGAAAATTCAACTATTTCGTTCAAAATTCATGTATTTTGTTAAAAAATTTATATCTTTTGTAAAAACTTATCGTTTTAATTAAAAATTCATTTCTTTGATTGAAAAATGAGCTGTTAGATTGAAAACTTTTTTTTTCCTTTGGATGTTTTTCGTTTCTTCGTCTTCTTTAATTAAAAAGTAAATTATTTCGTTAAAAACTCATGTATTTTGTTAAAACATTGCATTCTTTGGTGGAAAATTAATCTTTTCATTTGAAAATTAATCTTCTTGTTTAAAAATTAATCTTCTTGTTTAAAAATTCATCATTTTTTAGTTGAAAATTCATCTTTCTGGTTTACAAATCAACTATTTCAGTTGAACATTCATTGTTTTAGTTGAAAACTCTTATGTTTGGCTTAAAAATAATTTTTTTAACTAAGAATGTTACTATTCCATTTTCGGTAGCAAACTATTATTTTTTTAGTTCAAACTTCAACTATTTGGTTAAAAATTCATGTTTTTTGTTGAAAAATTGTATTTTTTGGTAGAAAATTAATCTTTTTATTTGAAAATGAATCTTGTTTAAAAATGCATCTCTGGTTGAAAATTCAAGTGTTCCAATTGAGTATTAATAGCTTTAGTTGAAAATTAATCTTTTTGGTTTAAAATTTAAATATTCCAGTTGAAGATTCATAATTTTATTTGAAAATTCATCACTCTGGTTGAAAGTTGAACTATTTTATTGAAAACCCGTTTTTTTGTTGAAAATTAATTTTTTGAACTGAAAATTTAACTATTCCATTTTTTGTAATAAATGAATATTTTTTAATGAAAATTTTAAGTATTTTTTCTCTGTTCTCTGTTGTTGTGTTAAAGGATGTTTAGAATGAACGTCATAAATTAAAAAATATATATTTGCGTTTTTTCTGGAAATATGAATATGAATACTTTTAGTTGACCAGGAAAATTGAAAAACTTGACCGGGAAATGACAACTTTGAATGTTCTAACTTGAGCAATTCCTAATTTTTTTAAATCTTCACTTGAAAATTTAACAATTGTTGAAACTTTTTTTTTCGTTGAAAATTAATTCTTTTAAACTCACAATTGAACCATTTGTGTTTGAAAATTGATCTTTTTTAGTCGGAAATTCAACTATTTAGTTGCAAGTTTATGAATTTCGTTCAAAACTTATATTTTTGGCAGAAAATTGGTTAACAATTTAATTATTTAGGTGAAAATATATTTATTTTGTTGAAAAGCTGTCTTTTTGGTTGAAAATCAAACTACTTTGTTAAAAATTCATTTTTTTAAACTGAAAATTGCAATTTTTGATTGAAAATTATTTGTTGTATTGAAAGCTTATATTTTTGAGTTAAAAATTCAAATATATTGTAGAAAGTTCTTTTTTTTTGCTCAAAAATTCAATAATTTGGTAGAAAATTGGGGTTTTCACTTGAAAATTAGTTTCTTGAAATGAAAATGTAGCAATTCCATTTTTGGTTCAAAGTTGATCTTTTTTCTTTGAAAATTCAAATATTTGGTTAAAAATTTATGTAATTTGTTAAAAATTTGACATTTTTTTGTAAAAAATGAATCTTCTTGCTTTAAAATTCGACATTTTGAATACAATTTTTTTCCTTATGGACTAAAAAATTTTTTTGGTTGAAAACTCAACTCTTGTTGAAAATTCGTGTTTTCGGATTAAAGATTCAACTGTTCTGTAAAAAATTTGAATTTTCTCTGGAAAATTCAATACTTTGGTAGAAAATTCAACTAATTGGTTGAATTTTGAACTACTTTGTTAAAAATGTACTTTTTAGTGAAAAATTCATCATTTTAGCTAAATTGAAAAAAATTATTTTATTTGTTGAAAATTAAAAATTGTGAAATTTCAAAATTAATCTCTTGCTCAGTTACAATTTTTTTTTGAAAATGTGCAAAAACATGTTACGATTTTTGGGATTTCATATCTTTTTTGCGATTTTGGAATGTTATAAACACCACGAAAATAAATGTATTCTATGAATAAAAAATAATTACATGTTTCTTTGGTTCAATCTGACTCAATCTCAAGTTGGAATCAATCCAAAAAAACATGTTTTTCTATATATTCAAAAAATTTTAAATAAGGCAAATTTTTTTTAATCTAAAAAAAAATTTAATTGGAAATTAAAGAAAGAGTAAATAAAATATTAACCGATTAAGAATTTTTTCTCTACTTGTTTTTGATGTCGATAAAGTTAAACATATCAAAATTGTGTATTTAACTAATTTTATTTTTTTCTCGGACTTTTTTATATTACTATGAATGGATTTCTAACGACCTGTGTATATTAAAATTTAAAAAAAAAATTCTTTAATGGCAGAAATAATTGAAAAATCATTGAAAATTATTTTAAAATATAACATTTCATTTAAAAATTTGTTCTATGAACCATTTGTGTTTGAAAATTGATCTTTTTTAGTCGAAAATTCAACTATTTTGTTGCAAGTTCAAATTTCATTCAAAAGTTATATTTTTTGGCCGAAATTTGGTTAAAAATTTAACTATTTGGTTAAAAATATATTTATTTTGTTGAAAAGTTGTCTTTTGGGTTGAAAATCAAACTACTTTGTTAAAAATTCATTTTTTCAAACTGAAAATTGCAATTTTTGATTGAAAATTATTTTTTGTATTAAAAGCTTATATTTTTGAGTTAAAAATTCAAATATATTGTAGAAAGTTCTTTTTTTTTTGCTCAAAAATGCAATAATTTTGTAAAAAATTGTTTTTTTCATTTGAGAATTAGTTTTTTTCAAATGAAAATGTACCAATTCCATTTTTGGTTCAAAATTGATCTTTTTTATTTTAAAAATTTAGGTAATTTGTAAAAAATTCGTCCTATCGTCATTTTTTAGTTAAAAATTCACTATTTCAGTTCATTTAGAATAGTTACATTTTCAGTATGGAAAAAAAATAATTTTGAACAAAAAAAACTGATTTAAAAAAAAATTACATTTTCAAACTAAGTGACGCATTTTGAACTAAAATAACTGAATTTTCAACTAATTTCTACAAAAAAAAAAACAACGAATTTTCTTTGAAAGTGAATTTTCATCTAAAGAAGATCATTTGTCTTCCAAAAATCAAATAATTAAATTATCAGTTTAAAAAATTACAGTTTCAATCAAAAAGATAAATTATCAGCTGAAATGATGGAATATTCATTTAGAATAGTTACATTTTGAGTTTTAAAAAATAACTGATTTTGAACAACAAAAAACTGATTTGCAAAAAAATGTTACATTTTCAAACTAAGTGATGAATTTTGAACTAAAATAATGAATCTTTAACTCAAATAATTGAATTTTCAACCGAAAAGATTAATTTCTACCAAAAAGACGAATTTTCAACTGAAAAATATAATTTTTCAACCAAACAGATAAATTTTCTTTAAAAATGATGAATCTTTAACCAAAAAAATTAGTTTTTAATGAAACTGTTCAACTTTCAACCAAGTAATTAAATTTCCATTCCAGAAAAAATTAATTCTGAACGAAAAAAGATTAAAATTTTTAATCAAAAACACTTAAATTGAACCAAAAAAGAACTTTTCAACGTGAGTTGAATTTTCAATTAAACTCGATTTATCCGACAAGAGAGAGAAGAATTTCAAACTGTTGAATTTTCAAGCAAAATGATACATTTTTAACCAAGAAGGTTAGTTTTCTACCAAAAAGAATAAGTTTTCTACCAAAAAGAATAAGTTTTCTACAAAAAAAAAAAAAAACATGAATTTTCAAACAGATACTTGAATTTTCGCATAAAAATGATCAATTTTCAATCAAAAATAGATTAGTTAAATTTTTAATGAAAAAAATTAATTTCAAACAAAAAAAATATGACCATTACAATCGCTTTAGATTATTAAAGTAGTTGTGATTGAGTACGAAAAATAATTTTGCAGAAAACTTAATTTTATTAACGAATGTGCATTGCACAAAAACATTTCACTCGTGTCTAAGAAAAAAATGTCTTTACAGTAATTTTTTACATGCACTAACAATTACGTATTTTTTTATAAATTAATTTATAAAAGCTGCATGACAAAATAAGGCCTTTTTTGTTAACGTTGAACATCTATATCTAAAAAACAATGTATTTCTCTTTATAATATTTCACACAGAACGCAGACATATTTAAAAACTGACATTTCAAAAATTGATACTTCTGCAACAGTTTTCCTAAAAACACAATTCAAAATTGGTCCAGAAATCCTGGTAAATTAATGGAATTTTTTCATTTGAATTCTGTAGCAAATAAATCACTCCCTAGAGGACTTAGAATAAATCTTATAACTTATTTCGGCATTTCCACGGAAATTAAATGCCAGACTAAAAAAGTTCAATTCTTCAAACTTTGAGACAAATTAGCATTCAATAATTAATTAAACATTAATTAAAAAATTTAATTTAAAATTTTAATTTAATTAATTAATTGAAATTAATTAATTAATTAAAACATTAGCATTCAATCGGAAACTTGACATTTTAATTTCGTCTGCATTTATTCTCCGAGGATCTCCTTTGATTTGTAGCTCTATAAGATTGATGCATCACACCATGTCTTTTCTCTCTAGAATGTACTTTTCCCTAATAAATATGTAATTTCGTTGACTTAGTGAATCATCAGATCAAGTTTTACAATTAGAATTGTATTCCTCGATCCCTTCAATGAGACAATGGCACGATCTTGTTAATTCTTATAAATGTTAGGGCATTAGAAAAGTATTGCCAATATGACAATTTCTCATAAATTCAATTACTTTCAACAAGGGCTGATCCAGAAAGGAGCGATCGGGGCTAGAGTTCTTAAATGCTCAAGATTTCAAGAATTCCAGAAAGTCAGGGAATGTCAGGAATATCCTGACAAAAGTTAGGGAATTTTCGATAAACTAAAGTTAAAGTTAATTTTATTATTATGGTTGAAAATTAATCAGTTTTGGTTGAGATTTAAATTATTTTGTTGGAAATTCATCTTTTTTGATTGAATTAAACTTTTTTGGGTACAAAATTAAAATCCTTTTTGTGGTTGAAGTATAATATTTCACGTTTTTCGTTGAGAATTCATCTTTTTTGGTAGAAAATTCAACTACTTAGTTGGAAGTGGAACTACTTTGTTAAAAATTCATTTATTTGGTTGACGTTTCATCATTTTAGTTAAAACCTCCTTCCTTTTGTTCAAAATTTAGTTATTTTGTTAGCAATTATGTTTACTAGATGAAAATTAATTGCTTTAACTGAAAACTTAACTCGTACATGTTTGGTTCACAATTTATCTTCTTATGTTAGAAATTCAAATTTTTGGTTTAAAGTTCCTTTAAAAATTCAAATATTTGGTTGAAAATTCATGTACTTTCTTAAAAATTCATCTTATTGGTTGAAAATTGATCTTTTTGGTTGAAAATAAGATTTTTCTTATTTAGAATTAATTTTTTAAACTGGAAATGTATAACTGTTTAATTTTTTTGTCAAAAATTTATCTTTTCTGATAGAAATTTAATCTGCTTGATTGAAAATTATACCACTTCGTTGAAAATTTACCTAAATTTTATTGAAAATTAGTTTTTTTACTGAAAATTAAACTATACTATTTTTAGTTGAACATTTATCTGTTTTCGGTAAAAATGTAACTATTTGTTGAAAATCCGTACTTTCTTCTGTAAAAGAGTACTCTCTCATTAGTTGAAATTTCATCTTTTTGGTTAAAAATTAATTTCTTTGTTTGAGAATTCGTTTGTTTTTCGGTTGAAAACTTATTTTACTAACAGAAAATTTAACCATTTTATTTTTGATCGATAATTTATGTTTTTACTTGAAAATTCATGAGTTTGGTTGGAAATTAATTTTTTTTTAGTTGATGATTGATCATTTTACTTGAAAATTCACATTAACTATTCCATTTTTTGTGGAAAATTTACCCTTTTTGATAGAAATACAATCGTTTTCGTTAAAAAATTATCTTTGTAGTAGAAAATTTAACTATTTTATTTTTTGTCAAGACTTCATTTCTTTCATTGGGAAAAAACTGTTTAGTTGACAATTCGTTTTTTTTTGTTGATAGAAAATTCGTCTTTTAGATTGAAAAATCCACTATTAGGACTTATTTTTGATTCAAAATTAATTTTTTTACTGAAAATTCAACTATTTGTTGAAAAGCCGTCTTTTTTTAGCAAAAGAATACTCTCATTAGTTGAAATTTCATCTTTTTGTTAAAAAATTCATTCCTTTGGTTGAAAATTCGTTTGTTTTTTGATTGAAAATTTATTTTACTAACGGAAAATTATCCTACTTTATTTTCGGTAGAAAATTTATCTTCTTAGTTTAAAATTCATGTATTTGGTTGATAATTAAAATTTTTTAGCTGAAGATTCATAATTTTAGTTGAAAATTCACTGTAACCATTCCATTTTTTGTGGAAAATTGACCTTTTTTGCTAAAAACATAATCTTTTTTGTTGAAAAATTATCTGAACAGTATAAAATTTAACTACTTTATTTTTTGTTAAGAATTCATTACTTTCATCGAAAAAAAATTTAGTTGAAAGTTAGTTCTTTTATTGATAGAAAATTCATTTGTTCGATTTTGGACTGAAAAATCCACCATTTGGACAAAATTTCATGTTTTTGGTTGAAAATTCATCATTGTGATTAAAAATTCATTTCTTCAGTTGAAAATTCGTTTCTTCTTAGTAGACAATTTAATTTTTCTATTTTTGGTCAAAATTTGAATTTTCTATACAAAGCAGTTGTATTTTGAATCCGAAAATATAAAATTTCAACAAACAAATTAATTTTCAAATCTCCCCCAAGATTTAAAAGAACCAAAATTATAAGTTTTTATATCAGGTACATAAAGTACTTAATGCATCTTAACCAAATAGTTTTTAAAATGCAATAGTTTAATTTTTATATAGGAAATTAATTTTCTACCTATAATTGAATTTTCACACAAATTGTTTAATTTCCAAGATAGAAAGCCGAATTTTCGGAACAAAAGAGTTGAATTTTGAATCCGCAAATATGAAATTCCAACAAAAAAGTGAATTTTCAACCTAAAAAGACGAGTTTTAATAAAAACAATTAAATTTAATCAAAAAAGTGGAATATCCAACATACTACATAAATTTTGACCAAATAGTTACATTTTTAAACTACAAAAAAAAAACAATTTTCAACTAAAAATGGAATAGTTAAATTTTCATTAAAAAGAATGTTTATATAGGAAAATAATTTTCCTACAGAAAATTAATTTTCTACCGCATAGTTGAATTTTCAAACAAAATATTAAATTTCCAAGATGAGAAGACGAATTTTCGATACAAAAGAGTTTAATTTTGAACCCGCAATTATGAAACTTCAACAAAAAAGTTAATTTTGAAACAAATATTTTAAATTTCTAATTTAAAAAAAATAATTAAAATTTTGGAAAAAAACAATTTTCAACAAAAAATGGAATAAATTTTCATTAAAAATAATTTTTATATAGAAAATGATTTTCTGCCACATAAGTGAATTTTCTATACAAAATAGGTGAATATTGAATTTTCAAACAAATAGCTAAATTTTTAAACTAAAAAAATCGTTTTTTAACCAAAAACGGAATAATTTAATTTTTATTCAAAAAATTTTTTTATATAGATAATTCATTTTTAACCACATAGTTAAATTTTCTATAAAATTGTTGAATTTTTGAGCCAAAAAGACGAATTTTCAACCGCAAAATATGTGCTTTTAGCAACAATTTTAATTTTGAACCAAATACTTACATTTTCAGTTAAAAAAAATTAATTTTTATCTCAAAAAAGGGAAGTTTCAACAAAATAATTCAACTTTTAACCAAAGAGATGAATTTTCTACAAAAATAACGAAACTTCAACCAAAAAAATTTATTTTTAGGAAAGTAGTTCAACTTTGAACCAAGTAGTTGAATTTTCAACCTAAAAATATGAGTTTTTAATAAAAATAATTGAATTTAACTAAAAAAAGTCAAATTTCCAACAAGCTACATAAATTTTGAACCAAAAGTTAAATTTTTGAATTAAAATAAATCACTTTTTAACCAAAAGTGAAATAGTTAAAATTTCATTGAAAAGAATTTTTATATAGAAAAAAATTTTGATATAGAAAATTAATTTTCTATCACATATAGTTGAATTTTCTATAAAAATGTCGAATTTCCAATAAGGAAATACGAATTTTCGGTGTGAAACAGTCTAATTTTGAACCCGCAGATATGAAATTAAAAAAAAAATAATTTTTAACTAAATAGTTGAATTATTAGTTTAAAAGTCCATTTTTACACCAAAAAAGCCGAAGATTCAACCAAAGAGTTACATTTTCATTAAGAATAATTAATTTTCATTCTAAAAAAAAAACGAAATTTCCACAAAACAGTTGAATTTTCTACCAAATGCTGAATTTTCAAGACAAAAATACTAATATCCTATACAAAACAATTGCATTTTAAACCCACAAATATTCCAAAAAATGTTCAACAAACAAGTTAATTTTCAAACAAAAAGTTAAATTTTGAGTTTAAAAAAATCAATTTTTACCCCAAATAAGGGAAATTTCAAAAAAGTAGTTCAATTTTTAATCAAAGAGATGAATCTTCCACCTAAAAAAAATAAGTTTCAACAAGAAATATAATAGTTGATATTTAAGCAAAAAAAGATTTTAATTTTTAATAATAAGCAATAGAATTTAAGCAAAAAAACACGAGTTTTTAACAAAGTACTTGAATCCTCAATTAAAACAGATTAATTTTCAACCAAAAAGTTGCCTTTTTAACTACAAAAATTCATTTTATACAAGGAAATAAGAATTTTCAACAGAATGCAAAAAATACGAATTTTCAACTAAAAAAGATAATTTTTCAAACAAAAATTGAATGAGGTGAATGTCCCAGTAATCGTGAAAGTTGGTTATGATTTGCATATATTATATTGTTTAAATAATATGTTAAAAGTAAAATTCAAAGATAAAACCCACTTTTTGTATAATTTTATAATAGCAAATAGAAATTACATTTATTCAAATCAAATAAAAGCAAGTTAAAATATTAACTTTCGGTCAAAGAAAAATAAAAGCATTTTTAACGAAATAGCTCATTTTGCAACCAAATAGGTAAATTTTCAATTAAAATTATGAATCTTTAACCAACAAAATTAATTTTTAATGAAACTGTTTAACTTTCAACTAAGTAATTAAATTTTCATCCCGGAAAATATGAATTCTGAGCGAAAAAAAATTAATTTTTAATAAAAAAAGCTAAAATTCAACCAAGAAATAACTTTTCAACGTGAGTTGAATTTAAAAAAAAACGATCTGTCCGCCAAGAGACGAAAGAAACAAAAAATTTCAACAGAATGCATACATTTTTAACTAAATAGATGAGTTTTCTACCAAAAAGATTAATCTTCTACCAAAAAAAGACGAATTTTCAACAAAATAGTTAAATTGTCATTGAAAAAAATAATTTTAAATTTGGAAAAGCAAATTCTAAACAAAATAGTTGAATTTTCAACTAATCATAAAAAAGAAACTAATATTATAAAACACTTATGAAATTTATGCACGGCCCAAAATATGCATGTGCTTTCAGATTTTTTTATGAATTTGAACACTATAATTGAAAAAAAAACATATAAAGTTGAATTTACCGCCTTATTATATATATTTTGAAATTCTTTTAAATCTTTAGCCTCGCGCCCCTTCCGAAAAATGTTCTGGATCATCCTTTGACATTCAATTAGTCGCAACTTCACAACATTCAATCATCAACAACTGTGGCCTTAATAAAATAAGTACAATAAATAAGTAAAGTCAAGAGACTTCAGAAATTAAACCAGTGCAAATTTTTAAAACACACTCACGCAAAAATAAAAAATTGTGTTTCTCCTCAGTTTTTTTTAGAATTTGATCTCTCAACTCTGTAAATAGTAAATTCCCTCAAAACCTTGAACAACTTCTTAGGCTAGAATGATAACACAAGACATAAAATCTTCAACTAGCTAAAGAATTAGGACCTAGTTAGGACCTATAATGGAATGGAAGAGTCCGGCAAAACTTCGCGAATGCGGTGAGAATGATACGGTTACAAAATACGAATGATTGGCCGAGTTTTTCGTTTTTTTTAGGCCGAATTGATCTTTCTCGATTACCAATAATTGTCAAGTATTGATTAGATTTGCAGCACCAGTCCTGCACTGGAAATATTGTCGCCACCTCCCGCAGTTTGACTAGCTTCTGTGCAAACGAGAACTGGTGCGATGCATGCTTGAACTTCGATGAATTTGTTGTCGATATTGAAACTTTCGTCCCAGCACGAGACGGGCTTGTTTTCATCAAGTCGTATTCTTGAACCGGATTTCGTGGATGTCGAGAAACTTTCGTCCATGATTAGAGTTGCCTTCTGCAAATCAACCTACGACCAAGAAGATCTATTAGTTATGAGGAAGTGGGAAAAAAAATGACTTTTTTGGTTCAAACAGGGTGCACTAGGGTGGTCCAAAAATTCGACTTTCGATTTTTGGTGGTAACCCCCCCCCCCCCCCTTTTGTTCGTTTTCCGGAAAAAGAAATTCCGTAATTTTTTATTTTTTTTTTTATTCAACGTTAACCCGTGCCATCGGGCTTTTGAAATTAACATGGGGGTTTAAATGGGAAAAGCTAGATTTTCAAAAAAATGGAAAAAAGAAGTACTTGTTATACATTTTTTGTCAATTAAAGTATCGTCACCTCTTGAGTAGTATTTGAGGAATAATTTCCACCCACTAGCTTTTAATTTCGACACATCTGAACCCCTTTAATTGTGCCCGGTAAATGCCCCAAAAAACGCAAAATAGCACTTTTCTATCAAATTCATGCTAAAGACGGTATTTTGGAAAAAATGTTCAACATTAATTATTTTTAATCAATAATTGACGAGTTTTAAAGTATATTTTAACTAATTTGAAATTGTTTAAACAATTAGTATTTTTTTAAACAATTTTTTCCCCCTGTAAATCGTGAAAAGTTATTATCTTTCGGAATAAATCGTACAAAGTTGATGAATGTCAAGAGTAGTACTTCTTATTTAACTTATTTGGTAATTATTTAGACAATTTTCATTTGTTTAAACAATTTTTTCTCCATAAAATCGTAAAATTATTGTCTGAAAATAATGAAACAATTAAAGAATGTTGAAACCAATACATTTTTGAAGGATTTTTGGTAATTATTTAAATGATTTTGATTTGTTTAAACAATTTTTCCCCTGTAAAGCGTGAAAAATTATTACTTTCTAGAATTAAAGACACAATTAAAGGAATTTGAGAGTCATATTTTTTTCTATAGAATATTCAGCAATTTTTACAATAATTTTTATTTGTTTAAACAATTTTTGTTTGTTTAAAAAAATTTTTATCTGCAAATCGAGAAAATTTATTCTTTTCTGCAATTAATGACACAATTAACGAATTTTAAGAATAATATTCTTTTGCTTAAGATATTTTGAAATTATTTAAACTATTAATAATCATTAATATAAACCATTTTTGCAGTCTGTTATAAGTAG
>CAKNXH010083463.1:0-10957 GCA_932178445.1 Andricus quercusramuli
CTTGTAAATATGTTTTGAAGTGATTCTAATTTTTTCTAAATTTGATTTAAAATCCCACAAATTTTTACGAATGCATTAAAATCTTCCAGACTCTTTTGTTGACAATTTTGAAAATCTTTTTAAATATTCTCTTAAAATTAATTTCTTAAACTAAAAGATTATTTAAAATTTTCCCAGGAATATTAAGAGATCTTTGTTATTAATATGTTTATGGAAACTTTCAAATTTTTTAAGAAGCTTCAGACTCTTCAAAAATCTACATTTTGTTAAACAAAATTTTTAATCTTTTAAAATTTTAACTTTTTTTTGAATTTATATCGAAACTTGTAAATATGTTTTGAAGTGATTCTAATTTTTTTCTAAAATTGATTTCAATTCCTACAAAATTTTACGAATGCCTGAAAATCTTGCAGACTCTTTTGTTGACAATTTCGAAAATCTTTTTAAATATTCTCTTAAAATTAATTTTTTAAACTAAAGATCATTTAAAATTTTCCCAGTAATATTAAGAAATCTTTGCTATTAATATTTTGTTGGAAACTTTCAAATTTTTCAAGAAGCTTCAAACTCTTTAAAAATCTACATTTTGTTAAACAAAATTTTAATCTTTTAAAATTAAAACTTTTTATTGAATTTTTATCGAAACTTGTAAATATGTTTTGAAGTGTTTCTAATTTTTTCTAAATTTGATTTAAAATCCTACAAAATTTTACGAATGCTTTAAAATCTTCCAGACTCTTTTGTTGACAATTTTGAAAATCTTTTTAAATATCCTCTTAAAATTAATTTTTGAAACAAAAAGATCATTTAAAATTTTCCCAGTAATATTAAGAAATCTTTGTTATTAATATTTTGTTGGAAACTTTCAAATTTTTCAAGAAGCTGCAAAATCTTCAAAAATCTACATTCTGTTTAAAAACGTTTTTAATCTTTTGAAATTTTAACTTATGTTTTAATTGTTATCAAAACTTACATCTTGCGAACCACAAACGTGTCGATGAGCAGTGAGTGAAGCTTTCGCAGCCGCAGCGACCGTATTCTTCCAAGATGAGTTTTTAACTGTAAAAATGGCTTGATACGCAAGCGTGTGAACGTGAATTCTCGTCAATTCCCTCGAATTCTCAACAGTCTTTCCTTTGGTGCGAATCAGCTTGAAGAGCATCCTCATCTGGTCAAGAATGGTAGCAACTCGTGGAGTTGAATCCGTGACTAGAGATATGTTTCCGTACAAGAGAGAGTTGTACAAGTTTCCGATTTCTTGTTCATTCATACCCAGACTATCAGCAAACGGAATCACCTTATTGCAAAGTTCATTGAGCAAATCCTGCTCGACAAACGAGGCCATTTCGAAGTGGATTTTCGTCGACTTTGGCTGATTTATCATTTGATTGTGAACTTTGTCTAATCGACTCGAACGAACACCTGAAAAAAATAGATTTAAGAATATAGAAATTGAGTGTGATATCCAGGGTGTCTTCCTAGCCGGAAACCCCCCGAAAGTAACGTAGCCGTTGGCTAAAGACGGATTTTACGTTTGGAAATTAGTTTAAATAAAATTTATGTAGATAACATATTAAATTCCTAAGATTTCAAGCCAAGATGTATTGTATTTTCAAGAAAATTAAAAAAAAAATTAATATTCAACCAAACAGTTGCATTGAAAACCAAATAGATGAACTTTTCAATAAAAGAAACAAGTTTTCGTCAACAAAAATAGTTAACGATCAAACCAAATAGTATAATTTTCATGCCAAAAAGAAGAATTTTTTCAACGACAGTTGAATTTTTAATAGAAAAGTTACTTTTCAACCGAGGAAGATAAATTTTCAATCCAAAAGGTTGAATTTTGAACAATATAATTGAACTCTCGCCCAAAAATGTTGACTTTAACAAAATAATTGAATCTTCCAAAAATAATTAGATTTTTAACAAAATAATTGAATTTTCAGCATACATCTATCAAAAATGATGAATTTTCAACAAAACAGTAAAGTTTTTAAGCTGAAAAGTCGAATATTGTAGAAAACAATGGATTTTTTCAAAAGACTTTTCGACAAAATACATTAATTTTCTACTAAATAGTTGAATTTTTAACTTACATAATACACGGGATAATGTTAAAAAATGGAATAGTTTAATATCCAGATGAAAACTCTGATAAAGAAATAACTTTTTAAAAAAATTTCAACAAAATTGTTAAATTTTCAACCATAAAGATAAATTTTCGACCTAGAATTTTTTTATATTATTATATTATATTATTATATTATATTATTACATCATACTATATTTTTTGCGACCAAAAAGATTAATGTTCTATCAAAAAACACGAAATTTCAGTTATCCAATATACAGGATGAAGTTTTAACTAAACATGGAATAGTCAAATTTTCAGGAAAAAAAATTAACAAACAAAAACAAGGTCGTTAAATTTTAAATCAAAAAATGGAATGTTCAACCAAGAAGATTAAATTTCTACCAATAAAGACGGATATTCAAAAAAATACATGCATTTTCAACAAATTTAGTTAATTTTAAAGCCAAACAGACGAATTATCCACAATAAAAGTTGAATTTTCATCGGAAAAATATGACTTTTTAACAAAAAAGATTAACTTCCAACCAAACAGTTTAATTTCCTACCAAATTGTTGATTTTTCAAGCCAAAAATATTAATTTTCTATGAAACAGTAGAATTTTTAACATAAAAGTTAATTTAAAACCAAATAATTGAATATTCAACTTTAATTAAATGAATTCTTAATAAAAAACATTGTTCTCAACTAAAAAATATGAAGTCTCAACGAATTTAGAAGCTCTTTCAGAATTTTATAAGGTTTCAAGAAAATAAACAAATTTCCTTAAGATATTTCGAAACATTTTTTATGATTTTTTATTTCACATAATTTATTTTAAGAGACTGATTAAAAAGATTTCCAAACAATCGAGAAGATTTCCAAAATTATCAACAAAGAATCTGGAAGATTTGAAGACAATTTTTTTAACTTTGCAGAAATTTTTCAACATTTTAGGAAAAGTTCGAATCATTCAAAACGATATTTAGAGATTATTAAAAAATGTGAAAATTAATAAAAAATTTAAACAAAATATAGATTTTGAAAGATTTCGAAATAAAATTTTGAAGTTTTTTAAAGATTTTGAAAGGTTTCATGGTAATGAAAAAATTTTAAGATTCGTGAGAATATTCAGTGATGTTTTTAAAATTAATTTTATGCGAATATTTAAAAAGATTAGAAGAAATAACAAGAGATTTCCAAAATTGTCAAAAATGAATCCGGAAGATTTTAATACAATTTTAGGAATAATTCGAGTCAGTTTAAGAGATATTTATGAATTTTTGAAGAGATTAAAAATATTTTAAAACTTTAAAAAATTTCCGAATATTTATAAAATATTCTTTTATTTTTTCCAAGAGTCAAGAAGTCTTAAATTTCTTTCAAACTAGGAAAATTATATTTATATAACCTCACAGCAAATAAACAGGTAGAATTAAAAAAATAGTAATTCGTCATTCATCTCTTTTGATAGAGATTTCATCTTCTATAAAAATTAAAATTTTTGATTTTAAATTAAAATCTTTACTGGCTGCGGATTCAACACTTTTTAATTAAAAATTTTAAATATTTTTTAGTTTAATTATCAACTTTTATATTTTTCGATTAGAATTCATATTTTTTGGTTGAAAATTTAATTATTTGGTTAAAAATTGAACTGCGTTACAAATACTACTTTGTTGCAAATTTTTTAAAGGAATTCAACTGTTCTTTATATAAAATAAAAATAATTTTATACTTCGTTAGTCATTTTTTTGGTTCCATATTCATAATTTTAGTTAAAAATTTATCTTTTTTAGTAGAAAATTAACCTTCTTGTTACAAAATTCATCTATTTGGTTGAAAATTTAATAATTTAGTTTGAAACTAATATTTATTTGTAGAAAAGTCATATTTTCGGATTGGAAAATTAAATTTTTTGTAGAAATTTCGTCTCTTTTGGAAAATATTTAATGTTTTTTGTTAAAAGTATAAGTGGTTGAAAATTAATCTTTCTTGTTAGAGAATTCAACTATTTTGTTGAAAATTTGTCTTTTTTGATGAATTTATCTGTTTTTTTATTTAAAATAAAAATCTTTTCTGACTGAAATATCACCTATTACATTTTTCGTTCAGAATTCAACTTTTTTTTTAAATTTAACTATTTGGTTGAAGATTAACTTTAATTTTATTTTTATTCATGGTGCTAGTTGTACTGAAATAAATATTAAGATTGTTTTGATATTTTAATACTCCCAGTTTATTCAATCAAGAAAGGAATAATGAAAACAATTTTATTGCAGATAATAGCAATCATATTGAAACAGAGAATTTTAAAAAAGAATTATAATTCTGGCCTGGCAAAAAAATCCCAGTAATTTCTAGGTTCGCAAAAAATTTGTTCCAAGATTTTTGGTTAAAAAATATAAATCCACGCTATCATTTTCGGCAGATTTTCATTACTCTAAATTTAAGAATGAATCGACAAATTTGTGAATATTCAAAATTATATCATTTTAAACCATTTTAATTTATAAATATTAAAATTTGACCGATTAACATTTTTTAACCAAACATTTTTTTAAATTAGAAGTTGAATTATTTCAAAATTTTCTAGGAATATTAAAAAAATTTGTTTTATCAAAATTTTTTTGGAAACTTTAGAATTTTTTGTTGAAATAACCCATATGTGATGATGAACCACACGTACAGATTAGAATGATAGATAACCATGGTAACCATGACATTTTAAATTTGTTGTTCGTCGCAGTCACGGCATGTTCTCTTAAATCTTATCTCCGTGAATTTTTTACTTTTGTTCGCTACGAATAAATTGTGTCTTAATAAATCGGTTGTCTTATCATTATTCTGTCTCCCAGGTTGCCATTTCCTCTATATTTTTTAAAAAAGCTTAAAAATCTTCAAAAATATATATTTTATTTAAAATTCGTTGAATTTCCCAAAACTTGTAAATATCTTTTTCAATCATTCGAGTTTTTCATATTTTTTTAAAAAACTAAGTACTTTAAAAATTTTCCTCAAAATCCTCCGGATTCTTTGTTCACATTTTTGGGAATCTTTTTAAATGTTTTAAGTTGTTTTTATTCTCTTTGAAACAATTTTTCAAACTAAAAAAACCTTCAAAATTTTATCAGGAATATTAAAAAAAAATTTCAATATTTTTTTGAAACCTTTCAAATTTATTGAGAAGACCCGATATTTTTGTTTTACATTTTTTGAAATCTTCTCAAATTTAGCTTATTTTTTAATTTATCCAAAACTTGTAAATATCTTTTAAAATAATTCGAGTTTTTCCTATTTCTTTTTAATTTTTAAAAGTTACAAAAATTTCCAGATTCTATGTTCACAGTTTTGGAAACCTTTTTAAATATTCAAGATCTTTTTAAATATTATCTTTGAATTAATTTTTCAAACTAAAAAATCCTTTAAAATTTTCTCAGGAATATAAAAAAAAAATTAAATATTTTTTTGAAAACATTCAAATTTTTCAAGAAGCTTGAAAATCTATATTTTGTTTTACATTTTTTGAAATCTTTACAAATTTTAGCTTATTTTTGAATTTTTCCAAAACTTTTAAATATTTTTTTAAATATTTCGAATTTTTCCTATTCTTTCTAATCATAAAAAATGTTTCAACAATGCGAGTTTTTTCTATCTTTTTTAAATACTAAGTACTTCAAAAACTTTCCTCAAAATCCTCCAGATTCTTTGTTCACCGTTTTTCAAATCTTTTTAAATATTTTAAGTTGCTTTTAAATATTCTCTTTGAATTAATTTTTCAACCTAAAAAATCCTTTAAAATTTTCTCAGGAATATTAATTACAATATTTTTTTGAAAACTTTCAAACAACTTTTCAAATCTATCTTTTAAAATAATTCGAGTTTTTTCTATTTGAAAAAAAATTATTTGAAAATATTTCGAGATCTTCTTAATATTCTCTTAGAATTAATTTTTCAAACTGAAGTCATTAAAAAAAGAGCCTAGGAAGATTAAGAAATTTTTTATCAATATTCTTTGTGAAATTTCAAATTTTGTTTAACTCTTCAAAATCTTCAAAAATCTATATTTTGTTAAAAACATTTTTGAAATTTTTTCAAATCTCAACTTTTTTTGGATTTTTCCAAAAATTGTGAATATGTTTTTGAATAATTCGAGTTTTTCCTATTTTTTTAAATCATGAAGAAAATCCTCAAAATCTTCCAGATTCTTTGTTCGCAATTTTGGAAATCTTTTTAAATGTTTAATTTTGGTTAACATTATCTTGAAATTAATTTTTTTAAACTAAAAGCCAATAAAAAATGTTCCCAGGAATATTAAAACAAATTATCAATAATTTTTTGGAAACTTTCAAATTTTTTAAGATACTTCAAAATCTTCAAAAATTAATAATTTGTTAAAAATTTTTTGAAATATTTTTAAATCTTCAAACTTTAACATATTTTTTTATTTTTCCAAAACTTGTAAATAGCGTTTTTAAATAATTCGAGTTCTTCCTATTTTTTTGAAATCCTATAGAAAATTCCTCAAAATACTCGAGATTCCTTATTCACAATTTTGGAAATCTTTTTAAATGTTCTCTTAAATTTAATTCTTCAAACTGAAAAATCATTCAAATTTTCTCAGGAATAATAAGAAATCTGTTTTTCGATATTTTTTTGCAAACTTTCTGAATTTTTAAGAAGCTATGAAAAAATTTACGTAAATAATAAACAATAAATAGTACATAATAAATACAGGTATAAAATTCATATTGCCAAAGATTTCAATGATTGCACAAAGATTTTAAAGGTTTCGCAAAGATATCGAATGGATCTGAAAGGTTTCATAAATCTTACCAAATAGTTCAAATATTTCGCAAAGATTTTAATGATTTTCCGAAGATTTCAATTATTTATAATTTTCCACCTTTTAAATATAATTGAAAACGTAATTTGAAATTTGAAAAGATTCCAAAAAATGTTTGAAAAAATTGTAGATTTTTTCAAAATTTGAGGCTTCTTAAAAAATATTGAACAAAATTTTTGATATTGCTGGCAAAATTTTAAGTGATTTTTTAGTTTGAAAATTTAATTTAAAGAGAGTATTTGAAAAGATCTTAAGATATATAAAAAGATTTCCAAAATTGTAAACAAATAATCTGGAACATTTTGAGGAAATTAAAAAAAAAATGTACTGTAAAAAAATAGGAAAAACTTGAATTATTTTTAAAACTATTTTCAAGTTTTGGGAAAACTAAAAAATATACTAAAATTTGATAAGATTTGAAGAGATTTAAAAAAATTGTAAACCAAATATAGATTTTTGAGCTTCTTAAAAAACTTGAAAGTTTTCCAAAAAATATGGAAAAAAAATTCTCAATATTCCTGAGACAATTTTAAATGATTTTTTAGTTTGTAGGATTTCAAAAAATAGAAAAAACTCGAATTATTTAAAACGATACTTACAAGTTTTGGAAAACTTCAAAAATATGTACAAATTTGAAGATTTAAAAATATTTCAAAATTTTTTAAACAAAATATTGATTTTTGAAGATTTTGAAGCTTCTTAAAAAATTGGAAAGTTTCCAGAGATTATTGATAAAAAATTTCTTAATATTCCTAGGAAAATTCTTTTAAGATTTTTTAGTTAAAACAATTTTAAGATGATATGTAAAAAAATGTTAAACATTTAAAAAGATTTCCAAAATTGCGAACAAAGGCTCTAGAAAATGTTGAAGAATTTTCTTTAGGATTTACAAAACATAGGAAAAACTCGTATTACATATTTGAAAAGATATTTAAAAGTTTTGGAAAACTTCGAAAATATATTAAAATTTAAAGATTTAAATTATTTCAAAAAATTTCAAACAAAATATTGATTTTTGAAGATTTTGAAGCTTCTTAAAAAAATTTGAAAGTTTCCAGAGATTATTGATAAAAAATTTCTTAATGTTCCTAGGAAAATTCTTTTAAGATTTTTTAGGTAAAACAATTAATTTTAAG
This sequence comes from Andricus quercusramuli, assembly GCA_932178445.1. NCBI lineage: Eukaryota > Metazoa > Arthropoda > Insecta > Hymenoptera > Cynipidae > Andricus > Andricus quercusramuli. Next base: position 8,058 of record CAKNXH010083463.1, read on the forward strand.
ATATATAAAAAAAATGTTAAACATTTAAACAGATTTCCAAAATTGTGAACAAAGGATCTAGAAGATTTTGAGGAATTTTCTTTAGGATTTCAAAAAAAATAGAAAAAACTCGAATTATTATAACGATATTTACAAGTTTTGGAAAAATTCGAAAATATATTAAAATTTAAAGATTTAAAATATTTCAAAAAATTTCAATCAAAATATTGATTTTTGAAGATTTTGAAGCTTCTTAAAAAATTTTAAAGCTTCCAGAGATTATTGATAAAAAATTTCTTAATATTCCTAGGAAAATTCTTTAAAGATTTTTTAATTAAAACAATTAATTTTAAGATATGTAAAAAAATGTTAAACATTTAAAAAGATTTCCAAAATTGTGAACAAAGGCTCTAGAAGATTTTGAAGAATTTTCTTTAGGATTTAAAACACATAGGAAAAACTCGAATTACATATTTGAAAAGATATTTAAAAGTTTTGGAAAACTTCGAAAATATATAAAAATTTAAAGATTTAAAATATTTCAAAAAATTTCAAACAAAATATTGACTCTTGAAGATTTTAAAGCTTCTTAAAAAATTTGAAAGTTTCCAGAGATTATTGATAAAAAATGTCTTAATATTCCTAGGAAAATTCTTTTTAGATTTTTTACTTAAAACAATTAATTTTAAGATAATATGTAAAAAAATGTTAAACATTTAAAAAGATTTCCAAAATTGCGAACAAAGGCTCTAGAAAATGTTGAAGAATTTTCTTTAGGATTTACAAAACATATGAAAAACTCGAATTACATATTTAAAAAGATATTTACAAGTTTTGGAAAATTTCAAGAGTAAGTTAAAATTTGAAAAGATTACAAAAAATCACAACAAATTTTAAACAGAATATAGATTTTTGAAGATTTTGAAGCTACTTAAAAATATGATTTTAAAAAATCAGCAAAATAATTTTTTGGCCCACCCTAATGCACAATGGAACCGTCCCGATTGGTAAGAGTCGGGTAGACAATTTGATTTCTGGAAATCGGTATCGTAAGCAAAATAATGTTCACCTGCTTCAAAGGGAAAACTGTCCATCATTTGAAGACCACCGATGACTAGTAAATCGGGTTTAAAGTCTGGCAGGACTTTGTCGAGGTCTTCAAGTGCACTTATCATTGGATTGTTGTTGTCGTTGTGAACAATGTACCTATTTGCTCTCGCGCTGGTGTAAGGACCCCAAGATTCGCCACTTTTGTACTCGAGAATTAAATGTATGTCGTCTCGCTTGGCCTCGCCTCCTACAATGTTGACTGCTTCAGGCATCATTTGCTGCAGAGATCGAGTCATTTTTGCAGCCAGGACAACATCGCATCCTTCCTTCACAAATCGAAGGGCCATCACGGCTGCATTTCCACCGATTGTCGAATACGAGGTGGGTGCAGTTCGAGCTTTTGCAACCAGCTCGTCGAAGAGGACGCTATTTCCCATGAATCGTCTGAAAGGAAAATTGCACTTATTTTTCAAATTTTCGAGTTTCGAAACTCAAATCTGAAACAGAACAAATTGCGGCCTGCAACTTCAAACAATTAACAAAAGATGAAACGACAGGAAATTTTCAAGATTTTAGTGACTGAAGATCTTTTAAAAAAATAAGAAATTAGTTTCCGAATAAATTTAAATACGAAATTCTTGGGAATAAAAAAAATCAAATGATCAAATTTGGACAACACACTCTTACATGTCTCCAGTTAAATTAAAATAAAAAAGTGGAAAGAAAAACCTTTGAATATGATTCCTTCTTTTCTTCTCTCTTCTTTTTTATTTTGTATTCAGGGTGTCTACTCAAATCCTGGAAAAAAATTCCCTGACAATTCCAGGTTTTTTCCAGGTATAATTTTTCACAGCATGTAGCCATTCATATATTTCGTATATTTTAAAACAATCGACTCGGATATGTATACAGTTTTGCGAATCTATTATAAATAATGTTTTTTTCAGTTTCTAGGAATTCAATTAATATTACAAGATATTCTTAAATATTTTAACACGAACGAATAATTAAATAATTAAATAATACTAAAAACCTAATTAATCACTTCTTGAATTTTTCTCTTAAAGTCCATGAATTTGAATAATAATTCAAAAAAAAATTTATTTCATATACTTATACTTGAAATGTAGTGCATATTTTGGTAAAATTAATGTAGGCACTATATATAATTTCATTTAAACCATTTAAATTCCTAAATTTTTAAGTAAAAATTTGGATTTTCAAAAAGATAGATAAATTTTTAACCAAATAGTTGAATTTTCAACCAAAAAGATTAATTTTTTATCAAAAATACGATTTTTCAAAACAATACATTAATTCTCAATTAAAAAATTGAATTTTTAACTGAAAAAGATCAATTTTCAAACAAATAGCTGAATTTTGAACAAAAAAGATCAGTTTTCAACAAAAATGAAAAAGTTAAATTTTCAGTTAAAAAAATTAATTTTCCAGAAAAAAAAACAGATTTATTTTAAAAACAAATTTAATTTAACTTTCAACCAAGTAGTTTTATTTTCAAGCGAAACAATTAATTTTCAAAAAATGATGGATATTTAGCTGGAATACTTGAATTTTAAACCAAGAAAATGAATTTCCTACCACAAAGACGATTTTTCAACAAAATACATGAATTTTCAACTGAAATGAGTAATCTTTAACTGAAATAGTTGATTTTTTGACCAAAAAGATGACAAAACTAATTTGCAATAAAAAAAAACTAATTTAAAAAAAAATTGTTACATTTTCAAACAAAGTGATGAATCTTCAACTGGAATAGTTGAATTTTCAACCAAAAAGATTAATTTTCTACCAAAAAGGCGATTTAAAAAAAACAATACATCAGTTCTCAATTAAACAGTTGAATTTTCAAC
>CAKNXH010083464.1:0-10972 GCA_932178445.1 Andricus quercusramuli
CTTGTAAATATGTTTTGAAGTGATTCTAATTTTTTCTAAATTTGATTTAAAATCCCACAAATTTTTACGAATGCATTAAAATCTTCCAGACTCTTTTGTTGACAATTTTGAAAATCTTTTTAAATATTCTCTTAAAATTAATTTCTTAAACTAAAAGATTATTTAAAATTTTCCCAGGAATATTAAGAGATCTTTGTTATTAATATGTTTATGGAAACTTTCAAATTTTTTAAGAAGCTTCAGACTCTTCAAAAATCTACATTTTGTTAAACAAAATTTTTAATCTTTTAAAATTTTAACTTTTTTTTGAATTTATATCGAAACTTGTAAATATGTTTTGAAGTGATTCTAATTTTTTTCTAAAATTGATTTCAATTCCTACAAAATTTTACGAATGCCTGAAAATCTTGCAGACTCTTTTGTTGACAATTTCGAAAATCTTTTTAAATATTCTCTTAAAATTAATTTTTTAAACTAAAGATCATTTAAAATTTTCCCAGTAATATTAAGAAATCTTTGCTATTAATATTTTGTTGGAAACTTTCAAATTTTTCAAGAAGCTTCAAACTCTTTAAAAATCTACATTTTGTTAAACAAAATTTTAATCTTTTAAAATTAAAACTTTTTATTGAATTTTTATCGAAACTTGTAAATATGTTTTGAAGTGTTTCTAATTTTTTCTAAATTTGATTTAAAATCCTACAAAATTTTACGAATGCTTTAAAATCTTCCAGACTCTTTTGTTGACAATTTTGAAAATCTTTTTAAATATCCTCTTAAAATTAATTTTTGAAACAAAAAGATCATTTAAAATTTTCCCAGTAATATTAAGAAATCTTTGTTATTAATATTTTGTTGGAAACTTTCAAATTTTTCAAGAAGCTGCAAAATCTTCAAAAATCTACATTCTGTTTAAAAACGTTTTTAATCTTTTGAAATTTTAACTTATGTTTTAATTTTTATCAAAACTTACATCTTGCGAACCACAAACGTGTCGATGAGCAGTGAGTGAAGCTTTCGCAGCCGCAGCGACCGTATTCTTCCAAGATGAGTTTTTAACTGTAAAAATGGCTTGATACGCAAGCGTGTGAACGTGAATTCTCGTCAATTCCCTCGAATTCTCAACAGTCTTTCCTTTGGTGCGAATCAGCTTGAAGAGCATCCTCATCTGGTCAAGAATGGTAGCAACTCGTGGAGTTGAATCCGTGACTAGAGATATGTTTCCGTACAAGAGAGAGTTGTACAAGTTTCCGATTTCTTGTTCATTCATACCCAGACTATCAGAAAACGGAATCACCTTATTGCAAAGTTCATTGAGCAAATCCTGCTCGACAAACGAGGCCATTTCGAAGTGGATTTTCGTCGACTTTGGCTGATTTATCATTTGATTGTGAACTTTGTCTAATCGACTCGAACGAACACCTGAAAAAAATAGATTTAAGAATATAGAAATTAATTGAGTGTGATATCCAGGGTGTCTTCCTAGCCGGAAACCCCCCGAAAGTAACGTAGCCGTTGGCTAAAGACGGATTTTACGTTTGGAAATTAGTTTAAATAAAATTTATGTAGATAACATATTAAATTCCTAAGATTTCAAGCCAAGATGTATTGTATTTTCAAGAAAATTAAAAAAAAAATTAATATTCAACCAAACAGTTGCATTGAAAACCAAATAGATGAACTTTTCAATAAAAGAAACAAGTTTTCGTCAACAAAAATAGTTAACGATCAAACCAAATAGTATAATTTTCATGCCAAAAAGAAGAATTTTTTCAACGACAGTTGAATTTTTAATAGAAAAGTTACTTTTCAACCGAGGAAGATAAATTTTCAATCCAAAAGGTTGAATTTTGAACAATATAATTGAACTCTCGCCCAAAAATGTTGACTTTAACAAAATAATTGAATCTTCCAAAAATAATTAGATTTTTAACAAAATAATTGAATTTTCAGCATACATCTATCAAAAATGATGAATTTTCAACAAAACAGTAAAGTTTTTAAGCTGAAAAGTCGAATATTGTAGAAAACAATGGATTTTTTCAAAAGACTTTTCGACAAAATACATTAATTTTCTACTAAATAGTTGAATTTTTAACTTACATAATACACGGGATAATGTTAAAAAATGGAATAGTTTAATATCCAGATGAAAACTCTGATAAAGAAATAACTTTTTAAAAAAATTTCAACAAAATTGTTAAATTTTCAACCATAAAGATAAATTTTCGACCTAGAATTTTTTTATATTATTATATTATATTATTATATTATATTATTACATCATACTATATTTTTTGCGACCAAAAAGATTAATGTTCTATCAAAAAACACGAAATTTCAGTTATCCAATATACAGGATGAAGTTTTAACTAAACATGGAATAGTCAAATTTTCAGGAAAAAAAATTAACAAACAAAAACAAGGTCGTTAAATTTTAAATCAAAAAATGGAATGTTCAACCAAGAAGATTAAATTTCTACCAATAAAGACGGATATTCAAAAAAATACATGCATTTTCAACAAATTTAGTTAATTTTAAAGCCAAACAGACGAATTATCCACAATAAAAGTTGAATTTTCATCGGAAAAATATGACTTTTTAACAAAAAAGATTAACTTCCAACCAAACAGTTTAATTTCCTACCAAATTGTTGATTTTTCAAGCCAAAAATATTAATTTTCTATGAAACAGTAGAATTTTTAACATAAAAGTTAATTTAAAACCAAATAATTGAATATTCAACTTTAATTAAATGAATTCTTAATAAAAAACATTGTTCTCAACTAAAAAATATGAAGTCTCAACGAATTTAGAAGCTCTTTCAGAATTTTATAAGGTTTCAAGAAAATAAACAAATTTCCTTAAGATATTTCGAAACATTTTTTATGATTTTTTATTTCACATAATTTATTTTAAGAGACTGATTAAAAAGATTTCCAAACAATCGAGAAGATTTCCAAAATTATCAACAAAGAATCTGGAAGATTTGAAGACAATTTTTTTAACTTTGCAGAAATTTTTCAACATTTTAGGAAAAGTTCGAATCATTCAAAACGATATTTAGAGATTATTAAAAAATGTGAAAATTAATAAAAAATTTAAACAAAATATAGATTTTGAAAGATTTCGAAATAAAATTTTGAAGTTTTTTAAAGATTTTGAAAGGTTTCATGGTAATGAAAAAATTTTAAGATTCGTGAGAATATTCAGTGATGTTTTTAAAATTAATTTTATGCGAATATTTAAAAAGATTAGAAGAAATAACAAGAGATTTCCAAAATTGTCAAAAATGAATCCGGAAGATTTTAATACAATTTTAGGAATAATTCGAGTCAGTTTAAGAGATATTTATGAATTTTTGAAGAGATTAAAAATATTTTAAAACTTTAAAAAATTTCCGAATATTTATAAAATATTCTTTTATTTTTTCCAAGAGTCAAGAAGTCTTAAATTTCTTTCAAACTAGGAAAATTATATTTATATAACCTCACAGCAAATAAACAGGTAGAATTAAAAAAATAGTAATTCGTCATTCATCTCTTTTGATAGAGATTTCATCTTCTATAAAAATTAAAATTTTTGATTTTAAATTAAAATCTTTACTGGCTGCGGATTCAACACTTTTTAATTAAAAATTTTAAATATTTTTTAGTTTAATTATCAACTTTTATATTTTTCGATTAGAATTCATATTTTTTGGTTGAAAATTTAATTATTTGGTTAAAAATTGAACTACGTTACAAATACTACTTTGTTGCAAATTTTTTAAAGGAATTCAACTGTTCTTTATATAAAATAAAAATAATTGTATACTTCGTTAGTCATTTTTTTGGTTCCATATTCATAATTTTAGTTAAAAATTTATCTTTTTTAGTAGAAAATTAACCTTCTTGTTACAAAATTCATCTATTTGGTTGAAAATTTAATAATTTAGTTTGAAACTAATATTTATTTGTAGAAAAGTCATATTTTCGGATTGGAAAATTAAATTTTTTGTAGAAATTTCGTCTCTTTTGGAAAATATTTAATGTTTTTTGTTAAAAGTATAAGTGGTTGAAAATTAATCTTTCTTGTTAGAGAATTCAACTATTTTGTTGAAAATTTGTCTTTTTTGATGAATTTATCTGTTTTTTTATTTAAAATAAAAATCTTTTCTGACTGAAATATCACCTATTACATTTTTCGTTCAGAATTCAACTTTTTTTTTAAATTTAACTATTTGGTTGAAGATTAACTTTAATTTTATTTTTATTCATGGTGCTAGTTGTACTGAAATAAATATTAAGATTGTTTTGATATTTTAATACTCCCAGTTTATTCAATCAAGAAAGGAATAATGAAAACAATTTTATTGCAGATAATAGCAATCATATTGAAACAGAGAATTTTAAAAAAGAATTATAATTCTGGCCTGGCAAAAAAATCCCAGTAATTTCTAGGTTCGCAAAAAATTTGTTCCAAGATTTTTGGTTAAAAAATATAAATCCACGCTATCATTTTCGGCAGATTTTCATTACTCTAAATTTAAGAATGAATCGACAAATTTGTGAATATTCAAAATTATATCATTTTAAACCATTTTAATTTATAAATATTAAAATTTGACCGATTAACATTTTTTAACCAAACATTTTTTTAAATTAGAAGTTGAATTATTTCAAAATTTTCTAGGAATATTAAAAAAATTTGTTTTATCAAAATTTTTTTGGAAACTTTAGAATTTTTTGTTGAAATAACCCATATGTGATGATGAACCACACGTACAGATTAGAATGATAGATAACCATGGTAACCATGACATTTTAAATTTGTTGTTCGTCGCAGTCACGGCATGTTCTCTTAAATCTTATCTCCGTGAATTTTTTACTTTTGTTCGCTACGAATAAATTGTGTCTTAATAAATCGGTTGTCTTATCATTATTCTGTCTCCCAGGTTGCCATTTCCTCTATATTTTTTAAAAAAGCTTAAAAATCTTCAAAAATATATATTTTATTTAAAATTCGTTGAATTTCCCAAAACTTGTAAATATCTTTTTCAATCATTCGAGTTTTTCATATTTTTTTAAAAAACTAAGTACTTTAAAAATTTTCCTCAAAATCCTCCGGATTCTTTGTTCACATTTTTGGGAATCTTTTTAAATGTTTTAAGTTGTTTTTATTCTCTTTGAAACAATTTTTCAAACTAAAAAAACCTTCAAAATTTTATCAGGAATATTAAAAAAAAATTTCAATATTTTTTTGAAACCTTTCAAATTTATTGAGAAGACCCGATATTTTTGTTTTACATTTTTTGAAATCTTCTCAAATTTAGCTTATTTTTTAATTTATCCAAAACTTGTAAATATCTTTTAAAATAATTCGAGTTTTTCCTATTTCTTTTTAATTTTTAAAAGTTACAAAAATTTCCAGATTCTATGTTCACAGTTTTGGAAACCTTTTTAAATATTCAAGATCTTTTTAAATATTATCTTTGAATTAATTTTTCAAACTAAAAAATCCTTTAAAATTTTCTCAGGAATATAAAAAAAAAATTAAATATTTTTTTGAAAACATTCAAATTTTTCAAGAAGCTTGAAAATCTATATTTTGTTTTACATTTTTTGAAATCTTTACAAATTTTAGCTTATTTTTGAATTTTTCCAAAACTTTTAAATATTTTTTTAAATATTTCGAATTTTTCCTATTCTTTCTAATCATAAAAAATGTTTCAACAATGCGAGTTTTTTCTATCTTTTTTAAATACTAAGTACTTCAAAAACTTTCCTCAAAATCCTCCAGATTCTTTGTTCACCGTTTTTCAAATCTTTTTAAATATTTTAAGTTGCTTTTAAATATTCTCTTTGAATTAATTTTTCAACCTAAAAAATCCTTTAAAATTTTCTCAGGAATATTAATTACAATATTTTTTTGAAAACTTTCAAACAACTTTTCAAATCTATCTTTTAAAATAATTCGAGTTTTTTCTATTTGAAAAAAAATTATTTGAAAATATTTCGAGATCTTCTTAATATTCTCTTAGAATTAATTTTTCAAACTGAAGTCATTAAAAAAAGAGCCTAGGAAGATTAAGAAATTTTTTATCAATATTCTTTGTGAAATTTCAAATTTTGTTTAACTCTTCAAAATCTTCAAAAATCTATATTTTGTTAAAAACATTTTTGAAATCTTTTGAAATTTTTTCAAATCTCAACTTTTTTTGGATTTTTCCAAAAATTGTGAATATGTTTTTGAATAATTCGAGTTTTTCCTATTTTTTTAAATCATGAAGAAAATCCTCAAAATCTTCCAGATTCTTTATTCGCAATTTTGGAAATCTTTTTAAATGTTTAATTTTGGTTAACATTATCTTGAAATTAATTTTTTTAAACTAAAAGCCAATAAAAAATGTTCCCAGGAATATTAAAACAAATTATCAATAATTTTTTGGAAACTTTCAAATTTTTTAAGAAACTTCAAAATCTTCAAAAATTAATAATTTGTTAAAATTTTTTTGAAATATTTTTAAATCTTCAAACTTTAACATATTTTTTTATTTTTCCAAAACTTGTAAATAGCGTTTTTAAATAATTCGAGTTCTTCCTATTTTTTTGAAATCCTATAGAAAATTCCTCAAAATATTCGAGATTCCTTATTCACAATTTTGGAAATCTTTTTAAATGTTCTCTTAAATTTAATTCTTCAAACTGAAAAATCATTCAAATTTTCTCAGGAATAATAAGAAATCTGTTTTTCGATATTTTTTTGCAAACTTTCTGAATTTTTAAGAAGCTATGAAAAAATTTACGTAAATAATAAACAATAAATAGTACATAATAAATACAGGTATAAAATTCATATTGCCAAAGATTTCAATGATTGCACAAAGATTTTAAAGGTTTCGCAAAGATATCGAATGGATCTGAAAGGTTTCATAAATCTTACCAAATAGTTCAAATATTTCGCAAAGATTTTAATGATTTTCCGAAGATTTCAATTATTTATAATTTTCCACCTTTTAAATATAATTGAAAACGTAATTTGAAATTTGAAAAGATTCCAAAAAATGTTTGAAAAAATTGTAGATTTTTTCAAAATTTGAGGCTTCTTAAAAAATATTGAACAAAATTTTTGATATTGCTGGCAAAATTTTAAGTGATTTTTTAGTTTGAAAATTTAATTTAAAGAGAGTATTTGAAAAGATCTTAAGATATATAAAAAGATTTCCAAAATTGTAAACAAATAATCTGGAACATTTTGAGGAAATTAAAAAAAAAATGTACTGTAAAAAAATAGGAAAAACTTGAATTATTTTTAAAACTATTTTCAAGTTTTGGGAAAACTAAAAAATATACTAAAATTTGATAAGATTTGAAGAGATTTAAAAAAATTGTAAACCAAATATAGATTTTTGAGCTTCTTAAAAAACTTGAAAGTTTTCCAAAAAATATGGAAAAAAAATTCTCAATATTCCTGAGACAATTTTAAATGATTTTTTAGTTTGTAGGATTTCAAAAAATAGAAAAAACTCGAATTATTTAAAACGATACTTACAAGTTTTGGAAAACTTCAAAAATATGTACAAATTTGAAGATTTAAAAATATTTCAAAATTTTTTAAACAAAATATTGATTTTTGAAGATTTTGAAGCTTCTTAAAAAATTGGAAAGTTTCCAGAGATTATTGATAAAAAATTTCTTAATATTCCTAGGAAAATTCTTTTAAGATTTTTTAGTTAAAACAATTTTAAGATGATATGTAAAAAAATGTTAAACATTTAAAAAGATTTCCAAAATTGCGAACAAAGGCTCTAGAAAATGTTGAAGAATTTTCTTTAGGATTTACAAAACATAGGAAAAACTCGTATTACATATTTGAAAAGATATTTAAAAGTTTTGGAAAACTTCGAAAATATATTAAAATTTAAAGATTTAAATTATTTCAAAAAATTTCAAACAAAATATTGATTTTTGAAGATTTTGAAGCTTCTTAAAAAAATTTGAAAGTTTCCAGAGATTATTGATAAAAAATTTCTTAATGTTCCTAGGAAAATTCTTTTAAGATTTTTTAGGTAAAACAATTAATTTTAAGATATATAAAAAAAATGTTAAACATTTAAACAGATTTCCAAAATTGTGAACAAAGGATCTAGAAGATTTTGAGGAATTTTCTTTAGGATTTCAAAAAAAATAGAAAAAACTCGAATTATTATAACGATATTTACAAGTTTTGGAAAAATTCGAAAATATATTAAAATTTAAAGATTTAAAATATTTCAAAAAATTTCAATCAAAATATTGATTTTTGAAGATTTTGAAGCTTCTTAAAAAATTTTAAAGCTTCCAGAGATTATTGATAAAAAATTTCTTAATATTCCTAGGAAAATTCTTTAAAGATTTTTTAATTAAAACAATTAATTTTAAGATATGTAAAAAAATGTTAAACATTTAAAAAGATTTCCAAAATTGTGAACAAAGGCTCTAGAAGATTTTGAAGAATTTTCTTTAGGATTTAAAACACATAGGAAAAACTCGAATTACATATTTGAAAAGATATTTAAAAGTTTTGGAAAACTTCGAAAATATATAAAAATTTAAAGATTTAAAATATTTCAAAAAATTTCAAACAAAATATTGACTCTTGAAGATTTTAAAGCTTCTTAAAAAATTTGAAAGTTTCCAGAGATTATTGATAAAAAATGTCTTAATATTCCTAGGAAAATTCTTTTTAGATTTTTTACTTAAAACAATTAATTTTAAGATAATATGTAAAAAAATGTTAAACATTTAAAAAGATTTCCAAAATTGCGAACAAAGGCTCTAGAAAATGTTGAAGAATTTTCTTTAGGATTTACAAAACATATGAAAAACTCGAATTACATATTTAAAAAGATATTTACAAGTTTTGGAAAATTTCAAGAGTAAGTTAAAATTTGAAAAGATTACAAAAAATCACAACAAATTTTAAACAGAATATAGATTTTTGAAGATTTTGAAGCTACTTAAAAATATGATTTTAAAAAATCAGCAAAATAATTTTTTGGCCCACCCTAATGCACAATGGAACCGTCCCGATTGGTAAGAGTCGGGTAGACAATTTGATTTCTGGAAATCGGTATCGTAAGCAAAATAATGTTCACCTGCTTCAAAGGGAAAACTGTCCATCATTTGAAGACCACCGATGACTAGTAAATCGGGTTTAAAGTCTGGCAGGACTTTGTCGAGGTCTTCAAGTGCACTTATCATTGGATTGTTGTTGTCGTTGTGAACAATGTACCTATTTGCTCTCGCGCTGGTGTAAGGACCCCAAGATTCGCCACTTTTGTACTCGAGAATTAAATGTATGTCGTCTCGCTTGGCCTCGCCTCCTACAATGTTGACTGCTTCAGGCATCATTTGCTGCAGAGATCGAGTCATTTTTGCAGCCAGGACAACATCGCATCCTTCCTTCACAAAACGAAGGGCCATCACGGCTGCATTTCCACCGATTGTCGAATACGAGGTGGGTGCAGTTCGAGCTTTTGCAACCAGCTCGTCGAAGAGGACGCTATTTCCCATGAATCGTCTGAAAGGAAAATTGCACTTATTTTTCAAATTTTCGAGTTTCGAAACTCAAATCTGAAACAGAACAAATTGCGGCCTGCAACTTCAAACAATTAACAAAAGATGAAACGACAGGAAATTTTCAAGATTTTAGTGACTGAAGATCTTTTAAAAAAATAAGAAATTAGTTTCCGAATAAATTTAAATACGAAATTCTTGGGAATAAAAAAAATCAAATGATCAAATTTGGACAACACACTCTTACATGTCTCCAGTTAAATTAAAATAAAAAAGTGGAAAGAAAAACCTTTGAATATGATTCCTTCTTTTCTTCTCTCTTCTTTTTTATTTTGTATTCAGGGTGTCTACTCAAATCCTGGAAAAAAATTCCCTGACAATTCCAGGTTTTTTCCAGGTATAATTTTTCACAGCATGTAGCCATTCATATATTTCGTATATTTTAAAACAATCGACTCGGATATGTATACAGTTTTGCGAATCTATTATAAATAATGTTTTTTTCAGTTTCTAGGAATTCAATTAATATTACAAGATATTCTTAAATATTTTAACACGAACGAATAATTAAATAATTAAATAATACTAAAGACCTAATTAATCACTTCTTGAATTTTTCTCTTAAAGTCCATGAATTTGAATAATAATTCAAAAAAAAATTTATTTCATATACTTATACTTGAAATGTAGTGCATATTTTGGTAAAATTAATGTAGGCACTATATATAATTTCATTTAAACCATTTAAATTCCTAAATTTTTAAGTAAAAATTTGGATTTTCAAAAAGATAGATAAATTTTTAACCAAATAGTTGAATTTTCAACCAAAAAGATTAATTTTTTACCAAAAATACGATTTTTCAAAACAATACATTAATTCTCAATTAAAAAATTGAATTTTTAACTGAAAAAGATCAATTTTCAAACAAATAGCTGAATTTTGAACAAAAAAGATCAGTTTTCAACAAAAATGAAAAAGTTAAATTTTCAGTTAAAAAAATTAATTTTCCAGAAAAAAAACAGATTTATTTTAAAAACAAATTTAATTTAACTTTCAACCAAGTAGTTTTATTTTCAAGCGAAACAATTAATTTTCAAAAAATGATGGATATTTAGCTGGAATACTTGAATTTTAAACCAAGAAAATGAATTTCCTACCACAAAGACGATTTTTCAACAAAATACATGAATTTTCAACTGAAATGAGTAATCTTTAACTGAAATAGTTGATTTTTTGACCAAAAAGATGACAAAACTAATTTGCAATAAAAAAAAACTAATTTAAAAAAAAATTGTTACATTTTCAAACAAAGTGATGAATCTTCAACTGGAATAGTTGAATTTTCAACCAAAAAGATTAATTTTCTACCAAAAAGGCGATTTAAAAAAAAAACAATACATCAGTTCTCAATTAAACAGTTGAATTTTCAAC